>ML112006.1:37025-53276 GCA_003697995.1 Taxidea taxus jeffersonii | reverse complement strand
CCATGACCCAAGCCTAAGGCAGAGGCTTCAACCCACTGAGCCACCCAGCTTAGGTGCTCCTAAGCTTTGTTTTTATTAAATTCATTCTCCTTGTGATGGTTCAATGTCTGTTAGATTCTTAGTTCTGAACTAAAGATGATGAATGAGAGAAAAGGGAAACAGAAGTATTGGGGGGTGTGTGGTGTGTGTGTGTGAGAGAGAGAGAGAGAAATCCAAATAGAGAAGGGGATTGTAACTAAGGAGAGGAACTCCACATGGTGTTAGCCTAGAAGAGTAAGGAGGCCAGGCTGGAATGGTCTGGAAAAATGCTCAGACCAACACAGAGGGTGGACAGTCAAGAAGGTGAGAATATACCGGGTGGGTCTGGTGTCTTATCGTGCAAGTTCCTGATTTAGGTGACAGGTTACTCACATGGTCTCTGTCCCCCTTCAAATTCTACATTTTCATATTTCTATATAATATTTGGTCTCTACATTCTTAAGTATGTAATACATATTATGCATATATGTTCAGGTGTTTCCATCTGAGAAAGGTTAAGTGCTTCTTGTATGGTGAAGATAGGAAAACAAGGTACCCAGATAATCAAATGATGGGTACAATCATTTACAAACGTGAACAAAACATAACCTGTCCAAGGGCAGTTGGTAGGATAGACACAAACTTACGATAAAGATAGAGCTCTGTGATTTTAGACCACATTGTGATGTTAGTCCCTTGTTTCCTTTACAACCACCTGGCAATGGCTACATCATTTTCCAAACTCAAGTGTCATTAAAAAAAACCCCACAGTGTGTCAGAGGAGCTTGCTGCTTCTCTAACCAGAAAGTGAGCTCGGTGTGCTGGGGGCCCACGTTGGTACCTGCTGCTTGTAAGGGCCTGTCTGGGAAAGCATCGCCGGCTTGAGCAGTGTTTCAGAGACTGCGCTTTCGAGTCATTATTCAGGCTTTTCATTTCCCAGCTCTTCCATCATACCTGGACTCCGTCTCTTCGTTGTATTCTAGCGGCCATTCATTATTCCTTCCGCCTAGTGATGCATGTGGCTCCTGCCCAGGTCTCTCATTCCTTAGAGCCATCTGCCAAGGATATATAGTCATGCTTGGTTTTCATTCATAGCAATCGACTGAAACACAGTCAGTAGAAGAAAATGGCCCAGCGGTTCCTGATTATGATCCAACAATCACTGTCAGTCACCCTTCATCGCGAAGTTGAGCTCTCTGACGGAATTTTCCCCCTCAGGCCTGCGTCACTGGAGAGTGGAAATGGCCAATTACAGTAACATGAGCTATATAGCTCTGTTTTGTTTCAGCAGTTCGGTTTTGGCTGTGGAAAATGAGGGTTCCTTCCCCCACCAGTAAATGTACCAGCAACCCATGTGGTATCCCGGATTTACTGGTATACCGCTAAGAACAACACTGAATTTTCCATTTTGAAGTATTTTCCAGGAATAGGTGTAAGGCTAGGAAGTAGCGTATTCTATGTGGTAGTTATCCAGGACATGTTTAGTGCATTGTTAAGATAATCATCGTTTTGTTCCTTGTATATTCTTGGTTTTTTGATATTTTAGCATGTTATTGTTCTAGGGCAAATCTCTTTACTTGGGTAGATTCACTGAGTAAGGTTGTCCCTGAACTTTGGGGAATGCATGTCCTATAGGCCATGTGGGAGAGATCCGTTTCTTTATCTCTCTCCTGTTCTTGCTCGGAATCCAACATTCACTTGGCTTTGGGAGAAGAATATCTAGCCTTGTAATGAGCCTCCATGTGACAGAGGAGATCACACCCAGAGACAACAGAGAATGGTCAGGGATCCACAGCTGTCTAACCTGGTTAATGCCAGGGATTGTACCTGTCCCTGCATAACATAATTGAAGGGGCATCTGGGTTTTTTTTGTCTTTGTTTTTTATTAATCTTTGTTTTTCCTACCTTGTAAACTGGTGGCGGGTTTCCAGGGAGACCTGCCCTGTCCAAATGATGTGACTTCATCTTCATGGAGAGATGGCAGATGGCAGATGTAGTTGTTCTTTGTGTGGTGTGACTGACTCCCTGACAGTCTTGGGAGACCTTTTCCTATCAGAAATCCATTTATTTCCTTCTGCAAGTTTCGGGTTTTGAGAATTCATCATCTTTGTAGAAATACAGACACTATTCTCTAGTAGTATAATCTACTAGTTCTTACGTTTTTGGTCTCAAGACCCATTTTTACATTCTTAAAAATTATGAAGAACCCCCCCCCAATTTTTTGTTTATGTGGGTTATGGATTGATATTTACCCCATTAGAAATGAAAGCAAAATTTTGATACTTATTTCATTAAAAATAACATAATAGACTCATTACAAGTTAGTGTTAACTTTTTCTGTAAAAAAACATTTCTCAAAACTTAAAATCAGGGGCACCTGGGTGGCTCAGTGGGTTAAAGCCTTTGCCTTCTGCTCAGGTCATGATTACAGGGTCCTGGGATTGAGCCCCACATGGCATGGAGCTCTCTGCTCAGCAGGGAGCTTGCTTCTCTGCCCCCCCCCCCCCCGGCCTCTCTGCCTACTTGTGATCTCTGTCAGATAAATAAATAAAATCTTTAAAAAGAAAAAAAAACTTAAAATCAGTGACAGTAGTGGCTGTTTTAGTCATCTTGGGCTCCCATAACAAAATGCTGTATACTGAATGGCTTAAACAACAGAAATTTATTTCCTCACAGTTAAGGAGAATGAAAAGTCCCCATGCCGGCATGGCTGGGCTCTGGTGGAGGTCCCTGTCTGGCTTGCAGATGGCTGCTTTCTTGGTGTATGCTCAAATGGTCTTTCCTAAGGGTGTATGTGTGTGTATGTGTGTATATGTGTGTGTGTAGAGGTCTCGCCTTCTCTTCTAAGGCCATCAATGTCATTGGATTAGGGATTCACCCTTATGACCTCATTTAACCCTACTAACCTCCTAAAAGCCCTATTTTCAAATACAGTTGAATTCAGCGTAAGGCTTTGATATATGAATATTGTGGTGACACATTTCCGTATAATAGTGGCATTACTTTATATTTTTATGCATCTTTTAGAGTCTAGCTTAACAGAAGATAGTTGAATGCTCATATCTGCCTCTGCATTCAATCACTTGTGTTTTTTTGATTGGCATAGTTGAAGAAAACAAATACACAGATGGAAAAGGAAGTATTTTAATAGCATGTTTAGGTAACAGTGGATATTCTTTTTTGAAACTACATAAACACTGGACAGATAGTAGCTTATGAGTTAGTTGCAGAGTAGAACCAGAAACTGTATTAATGAACTTCTGGTACTCTGTTAGTTTAAATATTTATTTGCCTATCTTGTATGTTGAGTGAATGCATAGTTGTGTAACAATATGTAGTAGCTAGTTGGAAAATATCAATTCACTGAATTATCTGGATCTTCTAAATATTGACACATTCCATCATGTAGTATTTTTAAAAAATCACATTATCACCACCAATTTCATCAGAAAAATCTTTAAATATTGGAAAAGATGTCAAACTCACGGTGAATCCAAGTTTTCCAAAATTCTCATTTTTGCTTGAAAGCTCAATTTTTATCATTGGAAATAAATATTGTCAGTTTCCTTTATCCATTTTCAAGAAAATTACTGCCAAGTTTTTAAGCCTGAATAACTATGGTTTGTTAGTTATTCTTTCAAATAAGGACAAAAAAAGATGGCTAGGTCAGCTTGCAACTAGAATTATCCTAGAAGTGCTTTTCCTCAAGACACCTATTTTTTAATAAGTAGCAGAAGTGCTTTATGCAAGCTTCTCATTTCATCATAGAGAATATTAAAAGGGTGTATAAAATTGAATAATACTTTTTACTGGATCATTTGCAGTAAAAATTGCAGATTGAATAAAATTAATACTTTTTACTGCATCATTTTTGAAATTTTTAATTGTAATTTCAGTATAGTTAACATGGAGTATTATAATAGTTTCAAGTGTACAGTATAGTGATAGCGCAATTCCATACATCATCCGTGCTCATCACAATATGTATACTCTTAATCCCTGTCCCCTAATTCACCGATCCCTCTATCCACCTCCCCTCTGGTAACCATCAGTGTGTTCTCTGTAGTTAATCTGTTTCTTGGTTTCTCTCTTTTTTTCATCTGTTTTGTTTCTTAAATTCCACATTATGAGTGAAATCACATATTTGTTGCACTCTCACTGACTTCTTTTGCTTAGCATAATACTCTTTAGTTCTATCTGTATTGTTGCAGATGGTAAGATTCCATTTTTTATGGCTGAATAATAATCCATTGTGCATGCACACACACACACCCTTACATCTTCTTTATCCATCCATCTATGGATGGATACCTGGACTGCTTCCACAATTTGGCTATTGTGAAAACTGCAATAAACATAGGGGTGCATGTATCTCTTGAATTAGTGTTTTTGTATTTTTTTTTTAAAGATTTTATTTATTTACTTGAGAGAGAGAGATCACAAGTAGGCAGAGAGAGAGAGCAGAAGCAGGCTCCCCACTGAGCAGAGAGCCCCATGTGGGGCTCGATCCCAGGACCCTGAGATCATGACCCGAGCCGAAGGCAGAGGCCTAACCCACTGAGCCACCCAGGTGCCCCTGTATTTTTTGAGTAAACACCCAGTAGTGCAATTGCATGGTCATAGGGTAGCTCTATTTTCAACTTTTTGAGGAACCTCTGTATGTGTTTTCCACAGTGGATACACCAGTTTGCATTCCCACCAACAGTGCATGAGGGTTCCTTTTTTTCCACATCCTTGCCCCAATACTTGTTGTTTCTTGTGTTTTTGATTTTTGATATTCTGACAGGTGTCAGATGATATCTTCTTGTGGTTTTGATTTGCCTTGCCCTGATGATGAGTGATGTTGAGCGTCTTCTCATGTGTCTGTTGGCCATCTGGATGTCTTCTTTGAAGAAATGTCTGTTCATGTCTTCTGCCTATTTTTAATAGGATTATATGTTTTTTGGCTGTTGAGTTGCATCAGTTTATATATATATATCTTTTTTTTAAAATTCAGTCATGTTTTCTTTCTTTCTTTCTTTCTTTTTTTTAGATTTTATTTATTTATTTGACAGAGAGAGGTCACAAGTAGGCAGAGCAGCAGGCAGGGAGCCATGGGAAGCAGGCTCCCTCCTGAGCAGAGAGCCTGATATAGGACTCGATCCCAGGACCCCGAGATCATGACCTGAGTTGAAGGCAGATGCTTAACCCAGTGAACCACCCAAGCGCCCCTTTATATATTTAAATATCAAGTCTTTATGAGATATGCCCTTTTATCAAGGGTATTCTTAGGTGAAACTGGATTTTTTTTTTTTTTTTTAACTGAGACTCTACTGAATATACTGATTACTGGAATACTTGGTGCCACTGCCTTGAGTCATGCCAAGACAGCAGTGGTTTTCTTCACCCACTATTGCTTTTGTACTACCAGTGTGAATGTCTACTCTGTGAAAAAGGCAAGTAACACTGTAGTGTCATTATAAAAATAGTTTTGACCTTACAGATGCTGTGAAAGAGGCTCAGAGACCCTTTGTGTTCAAGAACCATGTTTTAAGAACTGCTTCCCAAATGCATGGTCAGCTGTCTCGTTGGGCCAGGTGGAAGTGGTTCCAGGTCGCTGAGAGTGAGGTCTTCCTGATGAAGACCCAAGACTAGGGTAGAGCACAGAAGAAAGAGAAGATGTGGAATGAGAGGAGGACCGAGCAGTGGACAACCCTCAGGCATTTGCCTGTTCGTGGACTGTCTTTGATCTAGCCAACGAAGAGTTCTTGTCTTCAAGGGCTCTAAATTCATAGCACATCTTTGCTAGATTTAAACTGACTTGTGATTCAGGCGTGAAGAGAGCATGGATTGATATCTGTCTCCTGAGCAGGGCCCAGGATCTTTGGTGAAAATGCTACAAGATTTGAACAACTCCTATCATGTGGTGTTGCTACAATTCAATGAACATAGAATGATCACTAGAAGTGTGTCACTGTGTCCCCTCCCCTGCCTGGCTTGACCAAACTGGGTATGCTCAAAGGATGAATCTATGAGAAGTGAATGAAATACAGTGTTAGGCCTTCTGCTTTTGAGGGGTCGGATGGGTAAGTCATCCCAGAGATGACTGAAGGCCTCATCTCCTCACTTAGTCCTCAGAAAGTCCTCTTGCACTGCAATGTATTTTGGTCTTCCTCCTATAGGAACAGAAGCCTTGAAAGAATCCGTATGAGTTTTTACTGATGACCAAGAGATGTGTCTTGTATTAAAGTCAGAAAGAGTCAGTTGAGTCAGACATTGGGAATATTTCCGAAAGATGTCATTTATGAAGAATTATATTGTGGAGCCTTACTGTTGTGCATTTTACTGAAGGTCATCTTTTTTTAGGGGAGTGATTAAAAATGCATTTCTCATTTAAGGTGTGGTGTTTTAACACGTTATTCTTTGGGGGTTTTGCCAGCCCTTTGCTTCTATGTCAGGATTCTTTATTCAGTACAGCAAAATACATACATGAAAAGTAAAAGAGTCATCTGGCTGTTCTGTGTGGTTGGTGCCAAAACATCTGGATGTTTGGAAACATCTGGAAAAGCAACTGAAGTTTTCCCCAGGGTGATTCGCATGATGTGGATGAAACCTCTGGCTCATAATCACATTATTTACTAGTTCAGCATCCATAGAAGTGTTTTACTAACTCATGAAGAAGGAGGGTTGAATAGTTCTTAGAATACATTCAGTTGTTTAGCTTTCAGTCATTTTCAGTGAAGTGAGAGAGATAAGGCCGTTGAGTTTCAGAAGGCTTCAATTCAGCAAACATTTCCGCCCTTAAATCCCTGGAGACATTAGAGCCAACAGTAGGTCTGAGTGGTCTGCTTCTGTCCCAGCAGCCATTGGGGAATCAGTGGATGAAACGTCTGGTTACTGTAGGAGAATGAGCCCACAGACCCCTGCAAGCACACGATGCCCCAGCACAGTGGCTTTGTCTTCTTTTGGTCAGGGCATCATGGCATCAGATAGTCCTTAGGCTGCTGGTGCTCCCAGTGGAAGATGAAGAAATGCTCTTCACCTAGGACTAACTATGAAATAGCTGTTTACTTCATGTGGCCCTGAGAAAGAAAACCGAACTTTTGTTCCCGGGCAGCCCCCGAGAAGGGCCTTCTAATCAGTTGTAATAGACTGTGCCTCTAGAAAACGGTGCCTTCCTGCAGGGAGCCCTGCGGATCACAGGGGCCTATTGTGAGAAGAGAAAAAGAAAGTATTGAAACAGGCACCCGGCAACTGGGCAAGGAGGAAACACTTAAGCGAGGGGCCTCTAATTTTTATATAACCAACCCAGAAGCATATTTTATAGCCACCTCATAAGAGTCAGGCTTCAGTCTGGCTGCAGACTTTGTGTGGTGCCCTGGGAGCTGTTGCTGAGGAAGCCAAAGACAGTCATTGACCTTGAAGGGGGACGGAGAGGTGGCTGAAGGCCGGCCGTCTGTTGTTCATTTCAACATCTGGCTAGCAAGAAGACTCTTTATTACAGGCTTTTATAAAACCATCCTTCCTCCACCAGGAGCCTTGAGGGAAATCATCCCCTCACCCCTGCTCGCCCTCAGAGACACTGTAAACCACTGCCTTTGTTAAATCCAGGCCCCAGATGTAGCCGCATGGCTTGGGACACTGTTCAGAAATGTCTTTGACAGATGTTGGAGAACCGAGTGGAGTTGTTTTTTGGCAGGAGCTGTGTGTGCTCTTGCTTCAGCTCTCCCCAAAGTGGAAATGTCTCCTGCTTGTCCCAGGTGTGGCCCGTTTTCATCTGGGCAGAGCAGGACGGATTGGCTTTGTAAGCACCAGGGAGCCAGACGCCAGGAGATCACGCTTGGGCCCTTATGTGCGGGTCGCCGGACTTGCCATGGCTGAGGGCATCTCTCTCCGCGAGTTTCCAGGCTGGTTAGTTTGGGGATATCTGGTTATATTGCCATGCCTAGGTTAGAATTTTAGAACTTCAGGATATCAAGTGAGGGTTTTTTTTTTTTCCCCAAAAAACTTCAATGAAACTTTTTTTCAATGAAATTTTACCAGGCAACTCAGTAAAACAGAGTTGGGTAAATGAGGACAGAAGTCCCAGTATCCTTTCTTATTTATGTTTTTCCTTCCCCTCCCAAGCTCCCTACCTTTAGAGCCTCCCCCTCCCCTTCCTCTCTAATGCTTATAACTTCCTAAAAGAAGCCTTGAAAACAAGCAATATAACCCAAGGCTCTTTTTTTTTTTTCTTAATCTTTTTTTTTAAGTGTTCCAAGATTCATTGTTTATGTGCCACACCCAGTGCTCCATGCAATACGTGCCCTCCTTAATACCTGCCACCAGGCTCACCACCCCCCCAAAACTTCAGTTTGTTTCTCAGAGTCCACAGTCTCTCATGGTACTTCTCCCCCTCCGATTTCCCCCAACTCACTTCTCCTCTCCTTCTCCCAATGTCCTCCATGTTATTCCTTATGCTCCACAAGTAAGTGAAACCATATGATAACTGACTCTATCTGCTTGACTTATTTCACTCAGCATAATCTTTTCCAGTCCTGTCCATGTTGATATAAAAGTTGAGTATTCATCCTTTCTGATGGAGGCATAATACTCCATAGTATATATGGCCCAGATCTTCTTTTTTTTTTTTTTTCCTTTTTTTTTTCAAATTCTACCCATTTATTTGACAGACAGAGATCACATAAGCAGGCAGAGAGGGGAGGGGAGAAGCAGGCTCCCTGCCGAGCAGAGAGCCCGATGTGGGACTCGATCCCAGGACCCTGGGATCATGACCGGAGCCAAAGGCAGCGGCCCAACCCACTGAGCCACCCAGGCATCCCTATGGCCCAGATCTTCTTTATCCATTCATCCGTTGAAGGGCATCTTGGCTCTTTCCACAGTTTGGCAACTGTGGCCATTGCTGGTATGAACACTGGGGTACAGATGGCCCTTCTTTTCACTACATCTTTATCTTTGGGATAAATACCCAGTAGTGCAATTGCAGGGTCATAGGGGAGCTCTATTTTTAATTTCTTAAGGAATCTTCACACTGTTTTTCAAAGTGGCTGTACCAACTTGCATTCCTACCAACAGTGTAAGAGAGATCCCCTTTCTCCACTTGTTGTTTACTGTCTTGTTAATTTTGGCCATTCTGACTGGTGTAAGGTGATAACTTAAGGCTCTTAAAGTAATGAATGTGAAAACTCAAGTCGGGAGATCCCAGAGACAACCATGTCATCCAGGCTAACAGCAGGGTAGTGGCAGGGCTATGACCTGTAAGGCGGGTTTTCTGGTCCCCTGTTTGGTCCTCTTTCTGCCCTCATACTCCTTCAACCCCATCAGTGTTAGAGCTGCAAGACGCAAAGAGGCATGGACGTCAGGTAGGACCTCAGGGATGGGTAGGTGTTTTGTAAAGTGAAATCTGTGGTCCAGGATCCCAGCCTGAGGCCTTTTGCTTTAGACGTTGTTAGTCAGGGCCAGTGTGTTTATTCACATGGCACTGATTTACAAATGAAGATGCTTCTGAAGTTTCCTGCAGAGTACATGGCTTTCCAGAGTATATATACTTTTATTTTCTGGCAGCACTGGCTGTTAGTAGTAGAAGCCTAATTCCTGTCAGAGTATTCCATGCCCAGAAGCCTCCTCGACAGTCTACCGTGCTTGGCCTTTCTGTGGCTGCTTTTTCTTAAATTTGTTCCCTACCCCACCTGCTTCAGTGGCTCCTTGGCACTGATGGAGGAACCCGGTTTAAAGCTAGTGGGAGAATAGGAATCAATACCACTGATGATGTGAAAGGCAAGAAATGACCCATCTCAGTTGCCACAGAACAGGTTTTTTTTTTACTTGAAAGTTTTCCGATCATGTATTGTCTGGCCTTCGTTGGCAGATGGAAGTTATATGCAGGAACATGTGATAGTCAGCAACACATACAAGCAGATACGCTCCTGGCTTTTATCATGTTTTGATGAAGTCCTTGAAGGCGTCCCCACGAAGGCCCGTCAGTGTGTGGATTCTGAGCATAACTGATCGTCACTGTCTTGTTCCTTTCACCCTCACCATTTTCTGAAGCCAGGTCAGTTTCAAAGGGGAGAAGAGTTCAGCCATGACTGTTCTGTTTGAACCAAGTGTGTGGGGTGGTCCAGATGTGAGCGGTGTGAGCAGAGACTGCTTTCCTTTGATGCCGAACACAACTTCACCGGCCTCCCCCAAACATATCTCCCCATTTCCTGGGGGATTACAGTATATGCTTCTTTAAAGATTGCTAAAGTAATGTAGAAACAAATGTGAATTTGGTTTGCAGGCTTCCTTTCCTTCAGCAGAAATAAAGGGCGGAGGGTGGGGGGGCTGGCCTCTGGAGTCCCTGCTCTTCCTATGGAGCAGTGTCAGAAGATGCAGCCCTGAACTCGTTAGTTGAGATAGGCAGCAGAGCTGTGCACTTAAACCTTTACCGAGAGGGACATGGTAGAGCTGACAGGGGAGGCCCTTCTGGGTCTCACAGTGGGTGAGGGGAGCGGTCAGTCAGATCATCCTTTCAGAGACCCCCAAAACTGCCGTCTCTGTTGGCAACATGTCATCTTGTGCATTGGATTCTGCTCACCAAGCACATCACAGCTGTAAATTGGAAGATATTGAAGTATTATTTTTAACTGTTAAAGGTATTTCTCTGTTTCTTAACACAGATGTTCTCAGCAGGGATTGGTCTGTTGACAGGATGCCCTCTAAAGAAATGCATATATTCAAAGCTTTTCTTAATGTCCATTTCAGTCCTGTCAGGGTGGTATGTGATTTTTGGGATCTTTACCCAGCTTGAAATTAATCTAATACTGCTTGTTCCAGATTTGATGCTTTCTTTCTTTCTTTTTTTTTTTAAACAGGCTGTGAATAGTTGGTTTTCTTGCTGCCCACAAGTGCTTTCCTCAGCCATATAAATTGCCTTTTTTCTAATGCCTTGCACACAACCTCTGATTATTTGGGAGTTCCCTTATTATTGATTGTACCTCTGCAGGGAGAGTGGGTCAATTCCTGCTGCATTCCCTTGACACTCAGTTCTGGTAACTGGAGACTTAATGATCTAGTTATCTGGTTTACAATTGGTAGTCAGGAAGGCTGGGGTTGAGTCTGCTGGTCTGTATTATTTAAGCTACGGTTTAGCAGCCATGAGTACTTGTTAAAACACAGATTCCTAGTTCCATTGTGGAGATTCTACACACTCAATCAGTGTGTCTTGGTTTAGACTCTAGGAATCTGCCATTTGTCGAAGTTCATGGAAGATTCTAGTGCAAGCACATCAAGTATGCACCTGGTGGAATGACCGTGGTTTTAAACAGTAACATTTTTCATCTCTGTCGGTGTCTCAGATAATTCTGGAATGCTTTAAATTATCATCTTAGGTCTATCTGCGCATGCTAGGCTGTCCTGGAGAAGGAGCATCAGCCAGGCTGGTTACTGGAGACCTGGCTCTGGCTTCTCTATTGACCTTCCATCAAGTTACAGTTGTTCGCTGTCTAGGTTTCCGTCTCATTCATAAATCGAGGGCACCAGGTACTTTCCAGATTCTTGACATTCTTTCATTTGAAAGGTTTTGCCCGCCTACGAGTTGTACTCCTCATCGCTGTTCGTTGATGGCTCCTGCTTCTTCTAGTTCTCTGGGTGCCTGGTGGCTCAGCAGAACTTTAATCACAGCTTCAGGTAGCTGCTAGCTGTTTGCAGACCCAGGACAGCTTCTCTTCCTTTCTCCTGCCCCTACCAGCCTCCCAGGACTGGTGGACGTAAACCGTTCCCCTGGGAAACAAGTGCTTATGTTGGGGCTTCTCTTAAGATTCAGGTTGTAATTCTGACCCTTTCCATGTCCAGGCTTGGCAGTTTTCACTCACTGGGCTCTTTTTATAGGCTAGGGACTCTCGTGCCTCTGGGTGGAAGATGTGGCTGATGTCATGGTCTAGCGAACTGGGCTTGGAATGCCTCACCTCTGTGCCCCCCAACAAACCTTTTGCTTCCAGGAACTTGCTGCCTCTTTTCCAAGAAGGGCTGTGGACTTGCTTCAGAATGGTCTGAGGTGCTTTTAAATTGTGCATGTGCGTGTCACCCAGCCCTGCCTGGTCCTCTTGAATCCGGCTCTCTTGATTGGGTTTGGACATGTATGTTTTTTGAAGACTTGACTTTAAATGGGTTCCTTTGGAGCTGCCTTCTCTTCCTCTGGACTGAGTTTTTACTGTAATTATTTTTTGTTAAGGCGGGCGTAAATAAGTGGAGGGGTTGTCATCAGAATACAGTAAAGTGTGATCTGTGTCTGTTGAGAAAATTAAGCTGCTTCAAGACCTAGGTGACTCTCTAAGACTGAAGGCTTAACATTCCCAGCACACGGTTGAGGCACAGGAACCAATGCTAAAGCCATAATCCTGGTGCCGGTCTGCTCTGGGCTGATGGTTCTTCTTTCATCAATGTGTCAGAGTGGGAAAGTCGTTCTTCCTTTCCTTAAAGTATATTTTCTTTTTTTTTTTTTAAGGTTTTATTTATTTATTTGTCAGAGAGAGCGAACGAGCACAGGCAGACAGAGTGGCAGGCAGAGGCAGAGGGAGAAGCAGGCTCCCTGCCGAGCAAGGAGCCCGATGTGGGACTCGATCCCAGGACACTGGGATCATGACCTGAGCCGAAGGCAGCCGCTTAAACAACTGAGCCACCCAGGCGTCCCCCTTAAAGTATATTTTTACGTGATTACTCATTTGTCCTTTTTCCAGTGTAATTCAACAAAGATTATCAGGAACTTAAAACACGGTAAGCATTGTTCTAGATGCTGAAGATAAGAGTAGTGAACAAAACAGAATTGCCATCTTTTTGAATCTTTCTCTTCATCTATATGTATATATGTGTGTGTGTGTGTATATATATATCTGGGATTTAACATAACTAAATGGCTGCTTTATAGCATTATGAAATGTCATTTTAGGGGACTTCTTCAGGACCATCCTTTGTATTGCTAAGGTGACAAATAGAAGTGGAAAACTGAGTCAAGCATGTGAAACCTAGATTAAATTCAAAATATTAAGATCAGAGACTGTGTCTTATTCACATTATATGTAGCTCATGGGTATTGAGGTACATACTTTCTGAAGGCAAAAAGAATAATTGAGTGGGTTCCAAAAAAAGGTAGCCAAGGTCACTGGCAGAATTGAAGTTTATCCTTTGATTTGGGGACTAAGTCTCTAAAGAGTTCTTATCTGTTCGATCTGTTACAAATCTTCCTTTGACTCTGTGTTTTTAACTCCTCTGTAGACCCAGATACTTTGGGGGTCCTGGAGTTCACAATAATTTATCTGCCTCTTTAACCTGCATTAATTTGAGGTGAATGTTTTAGGCCTAAGGGGTGCTACTTCATAAATTACTACAAATTTCTGTACTTGCCTTGAATGGGTTAATATAGCTTCCCAAGTGTCTCCCCTAATAGTAGGTACTTTACTGCTATGGTGTCTACTTCCTTGTTGTGGTTTGTGCACTACAATTATTTGATTTAGATATAATAGGAACGTTTTCAATCTGCTTTCAAGGGATTTAAATGCTACATTGTTCAAATCTTTTAGCATGCCTGTTTTAAAAGTGCTTTTGTGGGGCGCCTGGGTGGCTCAGTGGCTTAAGCCTCTGCCTTTGGTTCAGCTCATGATCCCAGGGTCCTGGGATGGAGCTCTGCATATGGCTCTCTGCTCGGCAGGGAGCCTGCTTCCCCCTCTCTCTCTGCCTGCCTCTCTGCTTACTTGTGATCTCTCTCTCTCTCTCTGCCAAATAAATAAATAAATAAAAATCTTTTTAAAAAAAAAGTGCTTTTGTAAAAAGGAAAATGAGGTATGGGGGGAAGGGGCTGTTTTTTGTTTTGTTTTGTTTTGTTTTTTTTAAACCATAACATCCTGGGATTCAGAATGTGGGCTAAAAAAAGGATGGACTGCAAAGATAACCAATAAAAGAAAAAGACACTTGAAGAGATTTCAGGATATCAAGGGAACATTTAAAAGAAACCAAGGGCCTGGCTCAAGTTGGTACTTATGAGTTAACTGACTTAGAAGAGAAGTAAATAGTGTATGAGCGAGGCAATAAAAAGATATTCTGGAAATGATTATTAATGCTAAAATTCCTGCATCTCATTTTAGAATGCCTATGTTTGGAATTTCATATGTGTGATGAAAATGTGTATTTCAGGTTTGTGGAGAAAAACAGCGCTTTGAGAAGTTGATGGAACATTTCAGGAATGAAGACAATAACATAGATTTTATGGTGAGTTATTCCAGTACTACGTTACATTCAATAAGGCAAACTCTGTTTCTGTACTTTTCTCCTAAATCCATTTATATTTGTATATTATACATATGTGTGTATGTATATGCTTATAAATGTTACAAAGGACAGAAAATTGAGTATAGTATGCTATAGATTGAGTCAGAGTGTTCCTCACATTCTGTATTTTCCCCTTATGGGGGAAATTGGTGTTTATTTCCAATTTTATCCCTCATGTGCATGCTTATCGTCCCAATTATTTATAGCAAATAAAGGGTGAAGCCATGTGTTTGGGGAAAGGACATTCACTCCTGGTACAAATTCCTGCAATTGCCAGTCAGTCAAGAAAGTAGAAACCAAGAACCTTTTTTTTTTTTTTTTTTTTATTATTTTTTTTATTTATATGACAGATAGAGAGATCACAAGTAGGCAGAGAAGCAGGCAGAGAGAGAGGAGGAAGCAGGCTCCCCGCTGAGCAGAGAGCCCGATGTGGGGCTCGATCCCAGGACCCTGAGATCATGACCTGAGCTGAAGGCAGAGGCTTAACCACTGAGCCACCCATGCACCCCAGAAACCAAGAATATTGACCATTTTGTCTTTTGCACACCCCAGCCCGTGGCCTTCTCCAGACTATATTCTCAAAGACTAAAGTGCGTTGGTTTGTAGAATTGAATTAGTAGTACAATTGTAGAATTGTTTGCCTCCCCCAAACTACGATACCGCAGTGACTTCCACCCCTGCTTCCCGCCCTCCCCACCCCCTTGATCTGTTTCCGATCTGGTCGCTGTGAGTATGTCAGTCTATTAACATGGTAGTTCATGCGCAAGGACGTGCGGCTCAACGGCAGCACTGTCCTCTCCGGGAGCTGATAGCAAAAGGAGTGTGAGCACTGCTGAATTCCTAGACTTAAATCTTAATCTTGGAGTGAAGATGGAAATCTAGCCTAGAGAATTTCCGAGACATGCGACCCCTGAGTGCACCCAGATCTGCAGGCTTTCCCTGACCCAATCCGGTTGACCCTGGGTGACTTCTGAGCCTAGGCGATCTTACAGGGGCTTCATCTCTCAGCTCACCTCCAGCTCGGAGCAGGTACCCGGACAGTTCTTGCGTTGTCCAGTCTGTTCAAACCTGCGTGGAGGGTGCCAGGCATAATTTTATTCGAATTGGTTCAGCAGCCATAAACCATGAAACATAGCTTTGCAGATTTCTAACCCTTTCATGTGAAAAATTTTTCTCAGTCCTTAAATTTTATATGCATCCTAACCCTCGACCCCTTCCAAACTCTATGAGAATGATGCGGTCCTTTATAGAGGAAACTTTTCTGTTCCATCAAAGCCTGTTACTTGCTCTTTAAAAAAAAAAAAAGGCAAACAACGTGAAACAAGGAGTACTTTCACATCGGCTTTTTAATTTTGTTGTTAGGAATTTCTGAAGTATTGATGGCCTGTGTTGGCACGAATGATAAGTATATGAAGAATCCATACGTGGCTCACTTTACTGGTTTTTTACCTCTGCCTTCAGAGGGGCAACTTCTTTGTCCCTGAAAGCTGAGGTTGCAAACTGGAGGCTCCCACACAGAAGCCAACCTACAGGCTTGTGAGCTGGGTCTGACAATGACATCCTTCTGTAAAAATCTTGGAAATGGTGCATAAAATACAGATTGCTGATTTTTTTTTTTTTAACTAAAAATTTCAGCTAACACGAGACCCCTTTGCTTGTAGAGTATCAGCTGCTGGAGCCAGGTTGCCCCTATTTTTAGTCTGAAGATCCCCTTTTCAGTTTGCCCTGGTCCATACCATTCCCTGCTGTGTTACACGTGGCCCACTTCAGTGATTATCATACCTCGGGGATCTCCCTGCCACTTGAGTTTCTGCTGAAATTACAATTATATAATCAAGCCCTTTAAAATGCCTACACCGCTTACAAGGGAGTCCATTTCTTGGCATTATTTATATGTGCATGCAGCGAGAAAGCTAATTTAGGAGCTGCTAGGATATAGGTACTATGCTT
>ML112006.1:0-32025 GCA_003697995.1 Taxidea taxus jeffersonii | reverse complement strand
TGTGGAATGGAAACTTGTTGACTGTTTAAAATAGGAAGCTGGGTCAGAGATCCTGTTATGATCTTGTTGGTATAGTGGGGCCCATGGTGAAATTTTAGAAGTGATTAGCCTGTGTTACAATGATAGGTGATTTTCTAAATGTTCTTTTTTATAAGTTTGTTCACATTTTCTATGATATACCTGTAACACCTTGCACAGTTTGTTCTATATACCCATAAGAGTTTTTTTTAAAAAGTTTTGCTAAGAAGTGAGGAACATAACATCTATCTTACCCCCCGAAAGGATACTTTTTGCTTATTTGCAGGGTCATGCAGCCATCCCTGAGGTCTAAGTTAGAACATTTTGTCACCCTGGAAGAAAGCCCCCTTAGTAGTCACTGCCCGTTCTCCTGTCCCCAGTCCTCGGCAGCTTCTAATCTACTCTGTCTCCATGGACGTGCCTGTTTTGGATATTTGATAGGAATGGCATCATCATACATGTGGTCTGTGAAGATAACTTCTTCACATAGAGTAACATTTTCAAGTTCCAAGATGCAGCAGTACCTTATCCCTGTTTATCGACACATAATATTCCCGTGTATGGACAGAGCACATTATTTTAACCCATTGGTTGATGGACAATGGTGATCTTTCCCCCCCATGTTCTGGTTGTGAATAACGGTTTTGCGAACATTTATGTGTGAGTTTCTATATGGGCATGCATTTGCATTTCCCATGGGCGCATACCAGGGGCAGATGGCTGGGTCCTATGGGAACTCGGTTTCTAACACTTCGTGGAGCAGCTGCGCTGGTGGACGTTCCAGGCGGATGCAGGTTCTGCTTCATCCACCACCTTGCTGGACTTGCATTTTGATTATAGTCGTCCTAGTTGATAAGGAGCAGCATTTTACTGTGGCATCTCTATGACTTTTAAATTAAAAAAATGGTAAAATGTTTTTAAAGACCCAGCGCAAGGAAGGAAAAGGAGACAGGTAAGTGCATTGAGATGTGTGATGTTGAAAGCATCCGCCTGCCATTAAACTGAGAAGACCAGTTGGGAGCCCTGTAACCAACCCATTGGCAATTTCATTGCAGGTGGCCTCCATGCAGTTCATTAATATCGTAGTCCATTCAGTAGAAGACATGAATTTCAGAGTGCACCTCCAGTATGAATTTACCAAGCTAGGCCTGGATGAATACTTGGATGTAAGTAGAGCTGCAGTCTTTGGCTCCAGTGTAAGACTTGATTTATTTTGCCTGCCTTCAAAGATCACTTCTGCCGTGACTAACGAACGCTCGAAGCTCTATGCAGTTGGGTCCTGTAGCGCTGGGTAAAGGGAACCTCGCTGAGTGATGCAATCGGCCAGAGAAACTGGATTCTTGCAGACCTCCTGGGACCTCGGGCTGTGTTCTGCCAGCAGTGTTTTAGTACTGGGGCCGGACAACCTCTTGTAGGCTTGCCGCAGCTTTCCTCCACGTTTGAGCTCCGTCTGGGGCAAGTCTTCTCGCACCCTTCATCTGGACTCGTGGGCAATCCACGTTCTTGGTTTGATGGGGTCCCCCGAGTAACCAAAACTGCAAAGAGTGATGAATAAATGCTGAGAGCACCAAAAAAAAAAAAAGTAAAAAAGCGGAAATGGACACTAAAGACTTCCTCATGTTGCGATTACATTCTGTTTAATGCTTTTGTGGCTTTGGCTGTTCCTTTTTTTTTCTTTTTTTTTTTAGATTTTTTTAATTTACTTGACAGATAGACACAGCAAGAGAGGGAACACAAGCAGGGAGAGTGGGAGAGGGAGAAGCAGGCTTCCCGCTGAGCAGGGAGCCCAATGCGGGGCTTGATCCCAGGATCCTGGGATCGTGACCTGAGCTGAAGGCAGACACTTAACAACTGAGCCACCCAGGCGCCCCTTGGCCATCCCACTTTTAAGTTCTTGGGAGAAGGAGGTCTAACGTTTCTCTTTCTCTGCCTGCCCAGCAGAAGTGCTCAGCCAGTTCCCCGTAGTTCTTCACCTAGGAAGTAGCAAGTTGATGTGAAATCTGTGAATGGACTTGAGTAGCCATGTGTGCATAGGGTGCCCCGCTGTCCTTTGATTCTTGAGAAGTTTTGTTTTCCCTTCTGTACAGCAGTGGTCTACTTGAATTTGAAAGGCCACTTGCGAGAGGGCAAGAATTGTTAACCTCAATTTCCAGTCTTGTTTCTAGCCACGAAGAAGATAGAAGTGCTTCCCTTGGAGCTCTCGAGAGTTTAGCTGCCTGTCTCTGTTAGGGGGGAAGCCAGGGAATTACAGTTTATTGCGAGGCAGAGTCACAGCATCAGTTACTCTTTGAGCTTGTGGCCTGGTTCAGCACAATGGCTAGGCTGCCCTTGGAGAGACTCTTGTTGTCTAAGGACTGTACTCAGGGAGAGGTGTGACAGATTTCCATTATAGAGTTGTTTGAATTGTTTTCTGACTTGAAGAATCACCAGTATCTTTGACAGAATTTGCACTGAAAGGTTTTCCCTGCTCTAAAATCAAGGTTTCTCTCTGCTTTCCCTGCCTGCTCTGAGAGTGGCAGGATTTGGGTGTATCAGTCTCTAATGGTCTTGTGGGTTCAGTTTTGTGATGGTCGCGCAAAGCTCCTTTGGGCTCCAGTCTGCGACGGCAAGAGGAACACGTCAGGTAGTGCCCGTTACCCATGGTGTACTTGGTGACAAAACCTGCCTAGTTCCTTTATTTTCCTTTCTGGAAAATAAAGGCTTTGCCCTTGTTCAGATGTCTTTTTTTAGCGTGTACTCCTAAACTACGATGAAATAGACTCTCTTTGGGATAAGCTAAGTTACTGAATTCCAGATTAGACCAAGGAGAAGATCCATCTTCCTGAGAATTTATGTAGAACATAATTCCTCTGAAAAATTTAAAACTTTTTTTCTAAAACCCTGTTTCTCTAACTTCTTGGTCTGTTGGTTCTGGACCCTGATAGAGGTGGTTAGAAGATTAATATTATAAGCATATAATATGTAAATGCTTAATTGGTTTACAAAAACCCAGCCTTTTAAGTGGCCATTGATTTGTTCAATATATGTTTTTTGGTATCTTCCCTATGCCAGGAATATTTTAGCTACTCATCTGTTTCCCCCCAAGGGGAGGTCAGGATGTATGTTACTTGTAAGGAAGACTCACAGATTTTCTTGATCTCTAATTTCACCTTAAAGCTGGTTGACTTCCTTTGGGATGCCTGGGCCTGTAATGTAGGGAGTAGAGGAAATCTTCCTAATCTGTGCTTTGGGGAGCCCTGAACTCCATATGCTGGGGCAGTATTGTGGGGAAGTTACGTTGGACAGTGGATTCTAGCAATTTACTAATAAAAGCCAGGGCTGATATACTCCATCCTCGTCTTCCCCACCTCCTGCCTAACCCTCTTCCTCAGTGGAACCGCCCTCTCTAGTCAGGCATATTACTCTGACTCTGACCTCCTCTGCACGCAGATGCCTCTCAAACCTGGGACTGTTGCTGTCTTCTGAAACTGCTTTTTAATTTTTCTGTTGTCTCATTTCACCTGTACCAAAATGTTCTGGTTTGGAATATGTCAATATGGGGAATATATCTGTAGGAAGGATTAGGGGGGAAATGCGTGTATATGTGAGAGCGGGTATTCGCCAGGAAGTAATCTGACGGTAGCGTCTTAGACAGACACTTGATCACTCCGTGATTCTCTCGAGGAGGCTGAGACATCACACCGTGTCTTGGAAAAGACTGCAGTATTTGGAACAAACAGAGACATGTAGGCTGTCGTACCATTACGTTCTCTTTCCACAGCTCTGCTAACGCTGCCCTCTCTTGCATTTTGGTTTTTAGAAACTGAAGCACACAGAGAGCGACAAACTCCAGGTGCAGATCCAAGCTTACCTGGACAACGTGTTCGATGTGGGAGCTCTGCTGGAAGATGCTGAAACCAAGAATGCGGCCTTGGAGAGGGTGGAAGAGCTGGAAGAAAACATTTCTCATGTAACTACGTCTCGGAAAAGGAGACACACACCCGCTTAGCTGTTAGGGCGGTCGGTGAAGGGATTCGGAGTGTAGGGGTGAGCTGTAGCTGGAGAGAGAGAGCGGCCAAAAGCCACTCGGGGTCCTTTCAAAGAAAGCATGGCTGTTGCTTAAAACCAAGGGGAATCCGTTGCCTTGCCTTAGCTCATCTGCTCGGTTTCCGCTGCGCCCAGGTTCCCTGGCCATCTTCGTTACAGACAGGCAGCCAAGAGTGAGATGATTGGTGCCATGTTAGGGGGAAATGTCACTCGAGTATGTGAATCTGGGCTGAGGTGAAGAAGTCCTCTTCTACTTCTGTTCTTCTGAATTGAAGTCATTTTCTACCACATGTGCCTCCATAGGCAGTTGGGTTCTAGCAACTAAAATAAGCTCCAGGACTAATGTTACTTGTGTCTTCCCACCTCCCACCTAACCCTTCCCTCAGTGCAACTACCATGGCTGCCCAGGCAGGATACCACTCACTTCAGCCTCTGTGCCAGTTTGGTTTGATGCGTCAATAAGTTCTATTTCACTCAGAGTCTTGGGAATGTAAGTTCCGCTCTACTCCAGAGTGTCCACACAGGCTGGTGGACGGGGTGATCTTGTGTCCATGATGCACATCTGCACAGTCTTGCCTTACGCTTACTCAAGTTCTATAAAGATTCTTTTCAACAGTAGGTCTTTTCAGTGTTCCCTTGTATCCTCTTCTTTGAGGAGTGTCTTCTCTGTATAACCTCAACTCCATTTCAGGGCAGAGGCTCATTTTTTCTTGCCACAAGAAAAAAAAAAGCTGACTATGAGTCTGAAGGCCTTCAGAGGCTGTTTATGTGATCATCCATTAAGCAGATATTTGAATATTGCAGGAATGAACAGAAAAATGGTGCTTCTTAAAGACCCAAGTATTGTGAAGACCAGATTCTTTGTTGAATTCTGCTTGACAGTGTCCTTGGTTATAAATGAATGGTCTCTTTTTGTAGCAATATTATTTTCCCCCATTCGAGTAGTCCATTTATTTTCTTCCACATTTTCTTAGTTGAGAGTATCAAATGTGCTCGATGTCCTTCACCTTTGTCCCTCACTCTGAAAATGGGCATCTTCTTGGCTGTAGTTAAGCCAAGTGAGTGAGCCAACCCTTCCCCCACCATCGTGAGTGCTGCTGTGACGTGGCTGGCACCTGCTTAGGAAGGACACTTACTGGCCCAGTGTTTCTTACCCTAAAAGATTTGATTCGTATTCTGAACCTGATCAGCGTTTTCATCTCCACAGTTCCTCCTCACCTTGCCCCCTTGGCTTTCTTTACTTGTGATCTCTTCTTTTCTTGTGATCATTTTCAGTGAAATCCAAGGTTGCTCACTTTCAGAGCCTTGTGGGAAAAGAAACTATGTAACATGTGGTTCACCCTGTCTTCCTCGGGAAACTTCAGCCAGCATTGCATGACCATAGTCACACAACCCACTTGTAGCGGGTCGGCTGTTTATTTGAACTCCCCCTCCAAATGACTTCTATTATTTGGGGAGTTTGGATCAAAACCAGCAGTACTGTTTTCTCACCTGGTTTTCCATAATAACAGAACCAAGTTTTGTGGACTGATGATTTTCAAAAGCTCTTGCCTTTTCTTCGGGCAGGACAGGTGACCTTCCCTTCTTGCCTTACCCACTGTCTCCCACTCTTGCCAGCTCTGGCAGAAATGGAGGGAGATGGCACTAAGGAGCTGATGTATAGGTTTTATTAAGGATCATGTGTAGATTATTAACTCCTATTTGAAACAAATACATATTCCGAATCCTATTATAAATATTAACATTTCCAGAAAACAGCTTGGGGAACATAGGCAGGACTCTGATGGGCCTTGAGCTCCACTCTCTCTGAGAATGGTTTTTGAGCTCCACTTTCTCTGAGAACTGAGGACCTGAGCAGAATGGTCGTGTGTTGTGACCTAGGTTTCCCTTTTAAAACTTTACAGTTGTCTGAGAAACTGCAGGACACGGAGAATGAAGCCATGTCCAAGATTGTGGAACTGGAAAAGCAGCTCATGCAGAGGAACAAGGAGCTGGATGTTGTTCGGGTAAGTGTGCTGATGACCCCTGGCCCTGATGGGCATTGCAGGAAAGATGCACTGCACCAGCTTTAGTCCTGGTAGAATGTGGAATACGTTCATGTCAGAGGAATGCACTGATGCAGCATGTTTATTGGAAGCATTTCAGAGGGGATACTCAGATGAAAGGTACACACAGTTACAGAACATATATACATGTGTGTGCAATCATATGTTGGGGGTTCAGTCCTTATCCCAGATTTTGAGAGTAACAGTATTTTCCCATCTGGACGAGTCAGAGTTGATTCAGTGGATCACCCATTAGTTTGGAGACAAAAACACAGAACAGGTTTAATTCATACCACTTATTTATTTATTTATTTATTAAATTAAATGTTTTGTGTTTTTTTTAAGATTTTATTTATTCATTTGATAGACGGAGATCACAAGTAGGCAGAGAGGCAGAGAGAGAGAGAGAGAGGAGGAAGCAGGCTGTCCGCAGAGCAGAGAGCCCGATGCGGGGCTCGATCCCACGACCCTGTGATCATGACCTGAGCCGAAGGCAGCGGCTTTAACCCACTGAGCCACCCAGGCGCCCCCACTTATTTATTTTTATTAGGACTTGGACTTCTTTGTATTTTCTTTTGCTTTGCTTCTACTTGAAACCAGATTTGGTGGTTGCCGTGGAAATGGTGAAATCAACACAGGCAAGACCTAATGGAATTCACCAAAAAAAAAAAAAAGGACAAAGCAAAACCAAACCATTTTATTATCAGATAATCCCAGCTATTTTATTTGGCCCTAGCATTGTTTTACCTTACGTGTGAGCTGTTTATAGAGTGCTGTCCGTGCACTTAGAACGGTCCAGAACATAAAATCACCAAAACACCTGGAGGGCTCTCGGGCACATGGCTTGCCTTTACACCATCATTGATGAAATGGCACATTTTATGCGATGCTTATCATGTCTGTGTGTGTTGCTTGATATTCTGACATGTCCTACGGTTACCTCTAGGAAATTTATTTTTTGGCACACCATGGAAACAAAGTTGCAGCATATGGACTCAATTCAAGTCAGACTCTCAGATTATGAATAATAGACAGGGTGTGAAGAATGTTTCCCTGCCTGCTGGAGGTTTGTGGTGAGAGATCACATGTACAAGACCCAGCAAGCAAGTTCCATAAAATCCTTACACTGGGACCTTGGTGGGCCCCCAATAAAAGGAACAGGGATGGCCTTTAAATTGAAAATTGTAACTTTTTTGTTTTCTGCTAAAAACCTAGACAGGGCTAAGTAATCAGTAGAGGGAAGCATTGGCCTGTTCTGTTAACTGCATACTAAAGGGAAAACGTTACAAGGATTGCTGTCCTAAGCTTGGTCAGGGGGGTGTTGTGAAGGCCAGAGAACCCCGTTCAAGAACAATTGGCCCCTGGTTATTCGTGAATAGATTATTCCGTAGCTTTGCAGATTTTTAATCCCAGTCTGATTTCTGTCCAAATTTGACTTAGGGCCTTTTGTCTACGGTTAACTGATATGTGTCTTGGAGTTACAAATGAATTTTAAAATAAATAAAAGGAAAACGTGCCGCCCCACCCGAATACCCTCAGGGTTTTCCAGAGTCAGCTATAAAATTATTTTTGGGTCATTTCTGCCTCATTCCTCTCCACCTGCAGGGAAAATTGATTAGCTGCACTTCTTAATGGAAAGAACTATATTGACAGTAACAATTGCTAGAATATATTGCGTGCGTTACCAACGAACAATTGATAATGAATGGGATTTTATAGGATCTGGCTGAGTTCCGTAGGATTCCTCTGAGTATCTTTTCTTTTCTTTCCCTCTTCTTTTTCTTTTTCTTTTCTTTCTTTTCCTTTTCTTTTTTCCTTTTCTCTCCTCTCCTTTTTCTTGATCCTCAATTTGCCATTCTGATGGTAATAGGTTATGAATGTCATGTGAAGATAAACTGTTGACCGTGGACTCTTTTTGCAGGAAATCTACAAAGATGCAAATACCCAGGTTCACACATTAAGGAAAATGGTCAAAGAAAAAGAAGAAGCCATTCAAAGACAGTCTACCCTGGAAAAAAAGATTCATGAACTGGAGAAACAAGGGACCATTAAAATTCAGAAGAAAGGGGATGGGGACATCGCCATACTGCCAGTCATGGCTTCTGGCACATTGTCCACGGGGTCAGAAGTGGCAGTGGGTAACTTTGTGGGACCAGTAACGGGGGCCACCTCCTCGGGACCCCTGCCCCCTCCTCCTCCCCCACTACCTCCATCGTCAGACACACCTGAAGCAGGTAAGAAGCCTCGGTGGGAGAACTGAGAGTATCGGGATATTTGTATTTCTTCTTTTATCCACTGTCTGTTTATGTCCTTTGTCTGCTTTTGTTGGCCAGCTCCTTATCTGATTTTAGAAACTTCTGACGTTTTGAGATTAAGCTTCTGAAGCTGAAGCTTTCACGTATGTTGCAGTATATTCTTCATTTGCCAGTGAGATTGTATAGTCTTTGAAAAAAATTCCCGTGTCCTTTTCAGTGTTTTGTTTTTGGATACTTAATGTGCACGCGACATCCTGCCGGTGAAGCCCTTCCTTTGTTTTCAAAGGCAATTTGTTTCTTCTTTTTCGCTAGTGCAAAATGGTCCGGTCACGCCACCCATGCCACCACCGCCCCCTCCCCCTCCCCCACCTCCTCCCCCGCCGCCCCCTCCTCCCCCGCTCCCGGGCCCTGCAGCGGAGACTGTGCCTGCTCCTCCTTTACCACCCCCTCCTCCTCCCTCTGCACCCCCGCTGCCTGGGACGTCCTCACCCACAGTGGTTTTCAACTCAGGATTAGCAGGTAAGAGCACGGAATTCAGACCCAGGTACCAGTGTTAAGAAATACTTGTGTTACCTCCAGAGGCTTTTAAAGCCTCTCTTGAAGTCCAGGTCTCTTGCAAACCCATGTACCTCCTCTCAGGCTGAGACCAGGGCTGCTGATGTGGCCAGGACAGGGGAAGCCCTGCACAGGAGGCATTTGTCTCTGGGTAGCTTTTGTTGTTCTCTGTCTGGCAGGGAGTTCTGATTTTGCAGACTTCCTGCCTTTCACTCTCAACACCTAGAAAAGGGAAGAAAGACAAGTTCCCTTCTTAGGGATCAGGACATTTTCATGGATTCATCGACCTCTTGTGGGCATCTGTTTGTCGGGGCTCTGACACATGGTGCTTCTGGTGCTCTTGGCTCTCTGGAAATGGCTCTCTGTGTCATTGCTCGATGTGGGCTTCCAGGCATGTCTTCTCTGCATTTGAAGACATCAGAATTCACTCTAGTGCAACTGAAGCTTCAAGAGAAGCATTGCCAACAGGGGGATCTCCGTGTCTTGAAATGCTTCTGAATCGTGCCCGCTGCCCTCCTGCTAACCGGGAGAGAACGCTGCATCCCCACCTCATGGGGAATAAAATGGGGCATGTGTGGGATGAGAGTGAGAGAGTGGTTCTAATGCCTTGAAATGGAAGTTCTGATTTTTTGACTCATGGAAGTGACTTCTTACTCTTTTCTAAAATACCACAAGCCATTTTCCCTGTCATGGAGCATTTCCCTGGCATTTTGAATAGCTCTGAGCTCAGTCGGGCCATCTTCGTGACATCAGATAATTCTGCTTCCTCCTCCACTTCAGTCCCTTTATGAGGTCTCTTATTTCTGATGAAGAACTACCACTGTGATAGGTGCTGTAGTTCTCAGAGCCTTCTGTCCAATGTCTAATGGCCGTCCTAGCTGTGAGAGATTTCCTGGACTGCCCACCCCATCCCCCAGAGTGTCCCATCAGCGGCTCTACTGGCCGGTCAGTAGCACTAATTCATCCTAGTAACCAAAGCTCCTTTGGGCCCCAGAAAGCCTCCCAGAGCTGCCTTGTTCCACACCGAGTCTGTTGTGTTTCCTTCCACTTCAACTTCATAAACTTGTCCAGGAAACAAATAAATAATGTTCACAGGGATGCCTAGGTAGCTCAGTCGGTTGGGCATCTGCGTTTAGCTCAAGTCATGATCCCAGGGTCCTGGGATCAAGCCCCACATCAGGCTTCTCAGCGGGGAGCCTGCTTCTCCGGAGAACTCTGCTGCTCCCTCTGCTTGTGCGTACTCTCTGTCTCTCTGACAAATAAATAAAATCTTAAAAAAATAATAATGTTCACAGTAATCCAGTGATTTAGTTCTACTGTCCAAGGTCAGTCCTATCTACTACTTTCTTCTAGAACTTTTATTGCTTCCTAAAGCAAAAGTTAAAGGTGTGCCATTGTGGAACTGTTGGATTTTGGAATGTGAGCAAAGAACCTCTTAACAAGCCCAGGAAGTCGCCTCCATGGAAAGGCTGCTCTCAGCCATGGAGTGTGAAGACCTATAGTTGGCATGCGTACCTGGCTCACAGATGAGGCTTCCCTCGTAGCATCCTGAGAGCGTTCACCATGGCCCGTGGATGCTTCAGTGGCTCTTGTTGGGTACCACCTCCTTTCTCTTTGGCACAACCTACCGTAATAGAGCCTCCACTTCCATTCATCCAAGCTCTCACCTGGAACTCAGAACTGCCTTGTCGTGAGGCTGAGGTGTGCAGGTCCAGGGTTCCCTTCAATAATGGGTCTTGTCCTCGCCGGACTCTTTCCACAAGTTAGTTTTAAACACTTGCAGGCTCTCTTGATTACCTCAACTCTGTGGTGTGGAACTTTCTGTTCAGCTAATGACCAGCTGCTGCCCTCAGGGTTGCTGCAGTTGGAGGGTGTCCCCTTTGTGTCTTACACCATTTTTAGAGGGCTGTGTGTGGGACTTAAGAAACTTCTCTTTGGTGCCATAAGTGTCCATTAAACAATGACAAGATGTTCTGTTTTACAAGCTCTAAGGATTATAAGACTGTTACATAGCACATTATGTGAGATGTGTTGCCAGTGTGTGGGGTAACTTTCTCCCTGGAATTAAGAGGCCAGACAGATTCAGGATGTCGCAGTAGAGGCAAGGGACAGAGCTGACATGATATGCCACAGGCTCCTGGAACCCAGAAGCCTGTGACATTGCTAGGCCTTGGACCCTTGGGCAACAGGATGGCCTCTCTCTTCTGTAGGCAATGAGCTGTTGTGTGCATGGCAGCCAAGACAGGGGACCTGAATGAAGTCCTCTAATTTTATCTAGTGAATTTTTCTTTGCATTTTATAGAGAAAATATACAGCATGGAAGGTGTATTTGAAGCGTTAGGCTTACTTCCTCACATCTGTGATAGAGCAGCGTGGCTTCCATTTCCCGTGTTGGTCATGGATGATAGATGGCCGGGCGGTCTGTAACCTTTGCTGTCTCTTTGGGAAAAGGTGTGTCATAAGTTCACAATGAGAATTTGTACTTGGCCGATGATTTTTTTGTTAAAATGTGGCTTGTATCTTATGGAATACATAGCACAGTTCAATATGGCTGTTTGGGACCACAATAATGAAATCCCTTTTTCCCCTCTTCTAAGAAAGATTACTTTTTAAAACAGGATAGTGGGTGAGTCTTCAAGGCAGGCCCGAATGGAAATGAATTTTGGCTCTGTGCTGCCTTGTGAAATGTGTCCAAGAAGCATGAGATTCTCAGCTAAGAGTGTGTGAATTGCTGAGTGGCTTGACTCTAACCATGTCTATTTTTTTTTTTTTTTTGTATTTTCTTGTTCTTTCTGCTTCCACGAAAGATGGGCCAATCAAGCTTTTCTGTAGGTTGCTCCTCACTGAGTGTTGTTTACCGTGTGTTTCTGTTGGTCACACTGTGCCTTGACATCTTTTCACTCCCATCTTACACTGAACCATCGCATCTGGACCTTGTATGTGCGGGAAGTCTTGCTGGTGGCTGACTGTTGGTCCGGGTTTGCTCACTCATTTTAGTAAAAGAGATTAGGGCTCTCCGTAAGCAGGCAGCCTGGGTTTCATATGACATAGTCCTTTCTCCCTGAGAGAAAAAGAGTGTTTTGGGGTTTTTTTTTCCCCCTAGTTTAATGGCCATAGCTGAATCTAGGGCCTCAGCTCTAGAAGGATTTTAGACTTATTCTGGGGGAGAAAGTATAGTTGCTCCACCGAATAAGGACAGGCCACGAGGTGCTGCTTTTCCAGGCCCTTCCCGCTGGTCTCTGGCTCTCTCTATGGAACACACGCCCACCCACACAAAGCCACTCCTTTAGCCTGAATGCTGTGGGCACAGTGTCTCTCAAGGTCATTGTAGGCCCCTTGGGCTATAACCCACTCCCCATTCCCCAGTCAGAGTTAAGACAACTTTCTAAAGATAACCTTTTTTTGACCTGTATTCTGATCTCAGGCTTATTTGTAATTTTGCTGATGAGTTCAGAGTAGGGTAGCTGCAGATGGAGAGACTTTCAGGGCATGTCCTGGGGCCCACGGTGTCCAAGGATGGATGGCGGAACCAAATGGCACTGACCCACCAGCTCAGATTGTGGGAGGATCCCTGCACAGCTTCTCTCCTGCTCTCCCTTCTCCCTCCATATGCCAGGCTAGAGGAGGGTCTCTTCCTTTGTCCCACGGAGGACATGAGTTTTCTTGGGCAGTGTAGACCAAAATGAAGTGCGGTGGGCAGTCCAACACTGTCAGGTGGTGGGGCCTACGGGGTCAGGGTGGTAGAAAGGCCTGGTTTGGCAAAAGCTGAGTTTCTGTGTTCCTGCATGCTTTTGTGTGGATTTATCAGATGACGTTCCTGCTGTGTATGTGGCCTTCATAACTCTGGAGGAATGGCAGGCAGCCAGGGAAAAGCCCAGTGTGCGTTGGCTTTATTTTGTTCTGTACTGTCCTTCTCCCTCCCTTACTGACGGCAGTACACTAATGATGGCAAATAGTGGTGCTCCCAAGTAACGTGGTGGGCAGCCCAGGACGGACTTAAGAAAATATATATAGATGTATGTATGTATATGTATATATGTAGGTATGTATGTATACACATATATACACGCACACACATACATACATGCATATATAGACACACGTGTGTGTTCAATGGTTTGGGAAGTCTTCTTTATGATGTGTAATGAATTCATGGAGTTTTTAATGAATTTCCTTTTTTTTTTTTTAGCTCATTTCCCTACAGTAAGAGGACTTGACAGTTCCTCACCTGATCCCTCAAAGATAAATATCCCTCCCTCTCCATTAAGAGGTTTTCTGCATTTTTCATGGGTTCATGGATGCCTTCTAGTCACATGTAGCTGACTCCTGGGGAGAATTTGCTCTTTAAAGAGATAGGGAAGGGACTGTGGCCATTCTCAAAAAGCAATACTAATTTCTGAGTACTCCTTCTGTCATCTTAAATCTTTTCTCTTTTGAGCTGTTCTTGGCCCTTGACCTGGTTGAAACAGCTCAATGTCAATATAATCCCCATTGTCAAAATGGTCCATGAGAATGTGTTGCTGAAACAGAAAGCCGGCCTTCTTGACGTTATATTCCTGGTGGTGTAGATAGCCGCTGCCTGCAGTCTCTGATTGTCTTTAAAGATTGGTTTGGAAATATGTGTTCTAGAACCAAGAATATAGGATTTCACAGTCTGATTCACACTCACTAGTGTCCCAGAGCATGTGTTCTCCCTGCTGTCTAGTAATATTATTAATCATTTTTGCTCCCCAATACTTTGTCTTAAGCATTGTCCTAACATTGTCAAGTGTACCGCGGTAATCCATTTGTGTACATTTAAAAAAAAAAATCAACCCCTGGCTGTTAGACAACTTTACCATCATGTTGCATCGGTCAACCAAATGATGCCCTCAAATTGCTCTAGCCAAAGCCGGGCGTGGTGTTTTCTGCGCTTATAAACACTTGGGTGCCTCTCGCCTGTGTTCCTCCAGTGTTAAAGTGTCATCTGCAAGGACTGTCCCCTGATTGTTCTTGAGGATCGTGGGGTTTTGGTGGAGTCTTAATTTCAACCTCTCTGACTTCTTTAGCTGTGAAAATAAAGAAGCCAATCAAGACGAAATTCAGAATGCCAGTTTTTAACTGGGTTGCCCTGAAGCCGAATCAGATCAATGGCACAGTCTTCAACGAGATTGATGACGAGCGGATTCTGGAGGTATCTTTCTCGTGGGTTAGAGACAGGGAGGACTCTCTGGGCAGCAAAGCTGAAATGGGTGCCCTGCTAACCTGGAAGGTTCGATGATACAATGCTAGTGTTTTAAATGCCTTGATGTAAAGAAGATAAGGGGGGGCACCTGGGTGGCTCAGTGGGTTAAAGCCTCTGCCTTCAGCTCAGGTCATGATCTCAGGGTCCTGGGATCGAGCCCCTCGTCGGGCTCTCTGCTTGGCAGGGAGTTTGCTTCCTCCTCTCTCTCTCTGCCTCTCTGCCTACTTGTGATCTGTCAAATAAATAAATAAAATCTTTTAGGAAGATAAGGATTTTTATATTAGAGAATGAGATTGGACACTGTTTCGTAAGGTGGTTTCAAAACTGAGTTTGAGAAGTTATGTTGTCATGGAGTGGTTGTGATTCTCTTCAGTGAATGCCACAAAATATGTATCTGACATGAGCTCTGCCCTTCATTTATAAAAGGGCATAAAACACCCTCTATTGAACTCTTAGTGAATAAGAACTCAGTAATCACACTGTCTGGTTTGATAGATAGTTCTAGTCTGGGGTGGCTGGCCCTGCAAGGTAACTAGAGAAGAGCCGTTGAGTTGGCCAGATGGGATCACTTCTCTAGTTGAGACGTTCGTAGCTGTATGTGTGGCCTAAGTTGTGTCGTAGCATAAACAGGAAAATAGAGTAAGCCATGATCAAAGGCAATATTGAGTAGAAAAAGTCAGTTCTTTGAAGCTTAAGAAATTGTCAGTATGGTTTCCCACTTAATTTTTAAGTGTAATCCAGTTTGCCTATTTCATCCCTCTCTACTCCAGGATTTAAATGTGGATGAATTTGAAGAAATATTTAAGACAAAAGCCCAAGGTCCTGCCATTGATCTGTCTTCAAGCAAACAGAAGATAACACAGAAGGGATCCAACAAAGTGACATTACTAGAAGCAAATAGGGCCAAAAATCTTGCCATAACTTTAAGGAAAGCTGGAAAGACCGCCGATGAGATATGTAAAGCTATACATGTGTAAGTTCAGGACATTCTGGAACATTCGATCTAGTGAATTTAGGGTAAAAATAAAAATAAGGAAGTTATGATTTGTAGATAACAGAAATAACTTAATAGTAGGGCAAGATTGAACAATTCTTGATGTCCACATACCAGAGTTTCCCTTTGTTACGTATGTGTGATTTCAGAGTTGAATGGAATGCTAGCACTAAGGAGGCAGGCCAGAAATCACCCTTGAGAGTGCTGTACTTGAGTGAAAACTATTTTAGAAGAGTAACAACTGGATTGTGACATCATTTGTTAACTTTGTTAACATTGTTAACTGGGTCTGCTTTCTAGCAACTCATACCTATGAGGAGTGGAGAGTCACAGATGCTAAGAAAAAGGAGAGACTGTCTGTTTGCCCTGAAGTATCTGAATTTTCTCTTGATTTGTTGAATACAGATTTGATAGCATTTGTGGAATGATACAATTCAATGCCAGATGCAAATGTGATACAGATGCATATTTTAATTCATTACAATAGGAATGTGATTCCTGTTTCTCTTAGTAGCTTTCGGGAAATTTTAAAGTTCAGTTCTTATCCCTGAACTGCAGAGAAGCATTTGTTTTATTTACTTTTCTATGAGAGGAATCTTTCTGCCCTTCTTGTGGCCATGATGACTTTCAAATATGACAAGGAACAAATATTTTAGATGTGTTAGGAGCGAATCCATTTTAAACTGGTAAATTTAAATTTTGTAAATTTTGGTAAGAGATTCTTAGGGGACTCTATGACCCTCAGAAATCATTTGTTCCAATTTTGTGTCCTCAGTCGGGATCAAAATCTAATAGTCCAGTGTATCCTATATTCTGTTCTGATTTCTGATGTTGAAACATAATAGGCATTCTGGATTTTAATCCATATACGCTATATTCATCATGATGATTAGATGTAATTCTATTATTTTTCCTGGACAAAGATTGTCCAGGGAAGATAATAGAGATTGTGGCAAATATTCTGTTTGTTCAGATTGAGCATATAGCCAAAGAAAGACCTGATACTCCTTCAAGGGATGTATTCATTTAAGCCAAAACATCCATTTAGTACAGGCATTTGGATACATTTATTTTCTAATGTAGAGAAAAGAGCCCAGGCTGTTGGTTTAATTGAAAAATATTAGAGTTTACCAGATATTCTGTAATTGTGTGTATAATATCAGTGTCCCTAATTAGCAGTACTTCATATGCCTTAAAAACCATGTCCTTGAACCCCTTAACCATCAGTTGCTTCAGCCTTCCTTCTCGTTCTTCCTATCATTTACTGTTGATCTCTGGAGACTTAAAACTGTAGTACTTAGGTTAAAAACCAAGTATGGCTGTTGTGATAAGGTTTGGGTTCTCAGAAAGGACCACCAAAGCTGCTTGTTGGGCGGTCAGGAGCCAGTACCAAGTGGCATCTTCACCGTTCAGCTGTAGACATCATCAGTTCATTGTGTTGGTGGTTGACGAGGAGACCAAATGGTGGTGCGGTTGATAGGGTAGGAGGTTTTCTCTCTAACACTGACATATCCACATCTGTCTTCAGATTTGACTTGAAGACTTTGCCTGTAGACTTCGTAGAATGTTTGATGAGGTTCTTGCCAACTGAGAATGAGGTGAAAGTGTTTCGGCTCTATGAGCGGGAAAGGAAGCCCCTGGAGAACTTGTCAGATGAAGACCGGTTCATGATGCAGTTCAGTAAAATTGAGAGACTCATGCAGAAGATGACCATCATGGCCTTCATTGGGAACTTTGCGGAAAGCATTCAGATGCTGACTCCTGTGAGTGGACCAGCTCTGGCAGGGGAGAGGGTCCAAAGAGATATAGAATCATTTTTTCTTTTTAGTCTCTTCCAGAATTGTACTTCATACCATGGGCTGTAAAGACTCCTTCCCAGAACCTTCTAGATTGCATTTTTATTTTGGCCATTTTTTTTTCACATTGTGTATGCCAACTGAATGTGAAAATGGTGAATTTCCATTTTCCATATTGCTATTCTCCTCCATAGAATGCCATTTACTGTGTCTATGGATGCCTTCCGGGTTTCCACTTCAATACATGGGACTAGGAAAATCATTTTCTCAAACTTGTTCCCCTCCTGAAGATATCAGTCATCTGGCTGACTGGGTTGACAAGACTGAAAATGTTACTTTCATTTTTAAAAATGATCCTGTGTCTTTAATGAACCGACTTATTGGCTTCAATTGGCAGCATTATAAATTTACCATAGGAGTCTTCTTCCTGGCTCTGTGTTATAGTACACCATGGTGATGGAAAAATAGTAGCCAACCATCTCTTGTTTCTTTGTGTTAATCTGGTACAGACTTATGAATGTCATAAACATAAATATCATAAATAGTTCTTTCCCAGTTCTGTTTCTAAATACACTTTTGTTAATTACTGATTACAGTAGCATGTCTGTTCACAACATGTTCTCAGGACTTCTGGAGGGTGATCATACTCCTTTGCTCTTTTGTTTTCATTCCTGGATAGCTCCATTGATTTCAAAATGCATTTTCTTACATGGTTCGAGATAGTGGGCAGGGGATTGAGTTCTGCTAGAAAATGCTGTTGACTCTAAGCTCTGAGTCCCATCAGTTACAGATTTTGTGATGAGGAAGTTCTGACATTTCTTCTCATTTCAAATACTTCGAGAGAAGAGCTTGTATGTGAAGATACGGTCACCTAAGACCCTAGCAGGACAACATAAACTTGTTATGTTGAGGAAAAAATAGAATCTCAACATTAAAGCTTTAAGGTCTAAATGCAGGTGTGTTTCTTGTGTGTTAAATTTTAGTTTCTAATTAGAGTTTCTTATTTTTAACGTGTCTCTTTTTTTCTCTCCCCTCCCCGTCCTTCCTTTGAATGGAATCTAGCAACTGCACTCAATTATAGCAGCATCTGTTTCTATAAAGTCGTCCCAAAAACTCAAGAAAATTCTGGAGGCAAGTGAAGTTTTCCTCATATATGTGTAGGGAAGAGCTGACTTCTCAGCCGAATTCCTTGGCCTGGGATGCTCTACTGATGGGCTTCTTTCCCTCTCTCTCTCTCTTTTTTTGCAGATCATCTTGGCCCTTGGGAACTACATGAATAGCAGTAAACGAGGAGCAGTTTATGGATTTAAACTTCAGAGTTTAGATCTGGTGAGTGAACTAAAAGAAATACAAGAGCTATATAAAGGACAAAACAGTTGGCAGAGACTAAGTCCCAGAGTCCGCTCTTGGAAATAGGGTAGGATGTTTTGATGAAGATTGTCTGCTAGTTGGAGGATCAATTGGTATAAATTTTCTGGAACATCATTTGGCAGCGAGCACTTAGAACCTTAAAAATCCTCACACCCTCTGACCCAGTGTTTCCATTTCTGGGACTCTTTCCTCAGGAATCTGAATTATGAATGCTTTACTTATTTTATAATTGCGGATAATAAGCAACAATATGAAGATCCAACATTTTGGAAAACTGTTAACTATAATAATAGTTAATATGGTAAACTATTCTTTAACTCTTAGAATGTTTGTGAAGAATTTTCAAAGGAATGGATAATTTTGTGTCTGAAAAATGGTGTAAATTGCATGGACTGATTGAGTTCACCCAAGTAAAATATGTAGGAAAAAAACTGAATGGAAGTAGGTTAAGATATTAACAGAGATTGGACTGAATTAGGGATTTTTTTTTCAAAATGCTTTTTACTTTTCTATATTTTCTCTCTCTATATATATTTTTCTAAACATGTATATATTCTAAATACACATGTCATATATATACATGTGTGTGTATTATATATATATATATAAAATATTGTTTTCCTGGATGGAAAAGAGTGTGCAGCTTTTCAGTCATCTGATCTAGATGGGCAGGTCTAGAGAAAATCCTTCAGGGAATCCTCTCCCCCAAGGCTGTGTGGGGCTAACGTGGCTTCCACGTGAGGAGGCTGGGCAGTGGGTTGAGTCCCAAGCCCTGGGGAGACACGGCTGTTTGGTAGGGAGTGTCCAGTTGAGTCCCAGTTCTAGCCCGAGAGGGGCATGTGTGGCAAGCCCAGCTGCTGTGTGTCATGGAGGCTGGGGAAGGAGAATGAGCTGAGCTAGAATTGTGCCAACTGCGCTATGGGAGTCCTGCCTTATGGAGTACCCGCATGCCTGCCGGTTCCATGCTCACTTCTCTGCTCCTTCACTCTGGAAAGCCCTCAAACTGGGGGCTTCCTACCTTTTAGCCAGGGGAGGTGGTGTGGCCGATGTGCGGTGGGGTGGTTTCAGGTTAGTGGAGATGTGTGTTGGAATTGTTCCCGACACCGAACATACCTGTGGTCTCCTTTGCAAGTCAGGGGGCTGGTTTAGCGAAGAACATGTCCAGGCTTGACCCTTCCATGGGAGGATTATTTGGTCCACTCTGGGGTGCTGTACTCTGAGTGGGAGGACGTCATGTGGTGGGACAAGCTCCCCATCCTCCTTCACTCTAACTAACCCGTATTCCTTTTGCTTTCAGCTCTTAGATACAAAGTCAACAGACCGAAAGCAAACACTGTTGCACTACATTTCAAATGTGGTAAAAGAGAAATATCACCAAGTGTCCCTGTTTTATAACGAGCTTCACTATGTGGAAAAAGCTGCCGCAGGTACTTGGCTTTGGCTCTTCCGGTTACTCTTGGGGATCAGGTGCCTTTAATCGCGGGCCTCGGGGGAGCCATCCCCTGCTTGACCGGTCTTCGGAACCCCTTTGAAAGGCAAGGCGAGGGACACCTGGGTGGCTTAGTTGGTTAAGCAGCTGCCTTCGGCTCAGGTCATGATCCCGGCGTCCTGGGATCGAGTCCCGCATCGGGCTCCTTGCTAAGCAGGAGCCTGCTTCTCCCTCTGCCTCTGCCTGCCACTCTGTCTGCCTGAGCTTGTGCTCTCTCATTCTCTCTCTCTCTCATAAATAAATAAATAAAATCTTCAAAAAAAAAAAAAAAAAAAAAAAAAGAAAGGCAAGGCGAAAGTCCGAAGCTCTTGGCTGAAGTGCGTAGGCTGTGGTGTTGCCCATGCCTGGGAGCCGTAACAACTAGGGACACAAGGGAGACCTCTCTGCGTCCTCTGTATAGAATCGGGGCTCTGGACCTTGGGCCACTTACCTCTTCCTTTCAGGGTCCTTCTTAGTCTGTTGCTGTTGTTGAAATAGGAGAGTGAAGATCTGAAAGTCATCCCCCAAGAAACACTTGAGTTTGATTTTGTGCTGTCCCACTTGCTCAGGTGTGGTAGTTCCCAGCATTGTGCCTTTAGCATGAGCACAGGCTAAATGATCAGTACTTTGGGCTGTTATTTTGCCATAGCAGTTATGCATTTCCTCATTTAAATCATCAAGTGATTCTGGGGTAGCTGGGCTATAATGGGTACGTAATGGTATCCCCAAGTTACAGGTGAGAAAACTGACATTTTTAGAGGTTCCATAGCTTGTCCGAGGTCACAGGGGTAGAACGTGATAGAAACAGGACTAGAGCCCACATCTCACTTGGTGTAGGGTCTAATGTCGCGTGTCCTCTCCAGAGACCATTTGGCTAGAAAAAGGAACCAGATGCACGTTGACCCCAGAGTTGGTTACTTACTGGAATTCTCACATTAGGATCTTGAACCCCTAGCAGCCAAGGTGTTTATTATAAATTCACATTCCTGGGGGCTACTTCAGGCTTAGTGAATCGAACCTTTGTGGGCAAGGCTTTCTCTGACTTCCTCAGAGTAAACGGCTGCTCCATTTGTGTTCTTACCATAGAGCACGCCGCCACACCACTTTTGCACGCAAGATTTCTCAAATTTTATTGCAACAGTTTGCATGTCCATTCCAACCTGTGCATTTATGAGTATAATCGAGTTTTCATTATAATTCCCGTAGCCCCTAGCAAATTGCTGGGGGGCAGAGGTAAATGAGCGAGGGAATGAAAGAGATGATGTGGTGCTAACTGGGGACAGATGCCCAAGGAGCCCTAGTGGAGGCGCCCAGGCAGGAGGGACAGAGGCAAGTGGGACTGATGTTTTGACTGTGAAGGGCTGTGTGGTGCAGGCTGTGACAGACCCGCTGAGGGCTCAGGGCTCAGGAGGCAGTGATTTTCCTCCTTGTGGGTTTTTCTTTGCCTAAATTAGGGATTCTTTAGCATCACAATTAACAAAATTGTGTCAACAAAAATTTTTGTTTTGGCCGTTTTGTTTGGCCCAACTGAGATTCCCCAGAAGCACTGGAAAAATCAGTCGGGGAAGGTGGAGAGACAGAGGTTCTCTGGCTGAGTTCTCTGACGCCCAGGTAAACTGACACGGGATCTTTATGCCCTCACTCCTTTGTCCAGTCACTCCTTTGCCAATCTAGTGAGCCTTTCGGAGTCCCTGCGGTGTACTGGGCACTGTCCTAAGCACAGAGGAGTCGAAGTTGAGTAAGACTGTGAGTCTAGCAAGGGAAAAACCTGACTGCCTCATGGAATTCATCCACTTGCAGAGCTGAGTCAGGCTGCAGGGGTCCAGAGGGAGGGGCCCAGAAGGTACTGGGAAGGTATCTGCTCCGGGAGGGTGGCCACACAGCAGATGAAAAGGTTGGTGCTGAGAAACTCTTGTGAAGCAGGAAAGGCTTCTTTGATGAAAGAGGCTGTCCAGGGTTGCTTGGTTTCTGGTTGGCAATAGTACTCAACTTGGACATCTCAATGCTGCCCCCTGCTGGAGAGCCACAGAAATGTAAATGAGGTCGGAGTGTAGGAGGATCTGATCTTGGGCCGCCACTCTGTTAAGGAGTCTCTGAGCCTACAGACCAATAGGTTCTCCTCTCCCGTAAGAGAAATGGGATAGTTGGGTATAGTCCCACGATGTGGGGTCCATGGTTGTTCTCTGAACTCCATTTTGGCCACCTTCTAGCTGTATGTCGTAGGGCAGGCCACATAACCTGTTTATGCTGCTTGTTGTTGTTGTTGGCAAATTGGGCTAATAGTGCATATATGGAAGCTAATGCAGTGCAGGGTAATGAGCACTAGTAAATTATTCATATGGTAAGGTCTCTGCTCCAAAAGATCTAAGGCCCTTGAGTAACCCTAGGAATCCACTGAGAACTGGACATACCAGCCAGATTTGCTGGGGTTTTGACATTCACGGGGACATTGCTGTCTCTGCCTCAGTCTCCCTCGAGAATGTTTTACTGGATGTCAAGGAGCTCCAGAGGGGCATGGACTTAACCAAGAGGGAGTACACCATGCACGACCACAATACGCTGCTGAAGGAGTTCATCCTCAACAATGAGGGGAAGCTGAAGAAGCTGCAGGATGATGCCAAGATTGCACAGGTAAGTATCTGTGCCCTGGACACGCACAGGGACATGCTTGGATCCCTTAAGTCCACTTGGATGCTGGCCTGGCTCTGGGGGAACATTGCCCTCCGTCTGCTGAGGGTAGATTTCTTCTGTAGCTACTGACTCCCTTGGGTGAGCTCTTTCTGAATATTGTCCCTATTCTGTTCACTGTCCTCTTCTGATTTGGAGTCTTCACCCTGTTCTATAGAGGTCCTCCCTCTCACTTTCTCCTCCCCTTTCACTCCTAGGCTCCCTCTGCGTGAAGCCAGTATTCATTTTGGCCAGCATGTGTTGTTCCTGTGCTTTGCAAAGCACTTTTCCTTCCCAGCATGTTGGGTTTCTGTGGGCCTTGACCTTGAAATCTTATGCTACACTGGGGGTTAAGTTTACATGCTTGAAAAATAGCCCAAATGGGTGAATGCCATCACAGAAGGGAAGGCAGAGTGTGATGGGGACTCAGAATGCAGATGAGGTCGGATGGCTCCCAAACTAGGCTGGTCTATGCCAGGAAAGCGTTTAAGCAGAGATGTGTGTCCCTGAGGTGGGGACACTCAAAGGAGCATTGAAGCAGCCAGGAGGGATTGGAGTCTGAATGACTTCTGAGATCCCTTCTAACTCTTGTCTTCCATGGCCTCAGGAAGCTCTTGAAAGGGGTAGTTCCTCATGTGTGTTTGTGTGTGTGTGTGTGTGTGAGAGAGAGAAAGAGAAACCATATGTAGAAACACAGCTGGTCCCAGAGATGAATCCTGTGTGGCACTGTTGCCTTCTGCTCACCTTTGCCTTGGCATTCAGAGGACACAGGAGACCCCAGAGGGTCCTTCCTAGGGGTGTGAGGGGGCTGCAGGAATGCTGTGGCAGTGGCCGGATCCTCCCTGCTGCTCTTCCCCTGGGGGTCAGAGTCACATGCTGGACTTTATGGAACTTGAGGAGTTTGCTTCTTTACAGGATGCTTTTGATGATGTGGTGAAGTATTTTGGAGAAAACCCCAAGACGACTCCACCCTCTGTCTTCTTTCCCGTCTTTGTCCGGTTTGTGAAAGCCTATAAGGTAAATAGGAGTGTGGGGTCCTTTCAACACACCTTGGTGTGTTGTTCAAGTGGTGGTGTTCAAGTGGGTGTCCTCCCAGAGCTGCATCTGGTCTCTGGTCTCTGTTGCTGTGTGGAGGCCTCCGTGTTCCTTCAGGCAGCAGATCTGGGAGGTCAGCGTGAGTCCAAACAGTCTCCAGTCCTGTGGGGGCTGCATGTTCCTGGGGCCCTTAGCCCACCATGCTCCCTGTCTCCAGCCAGCCAGGCCTGCGGTTCAGCCTAAAGACAAATGCTCTTGGCTCCCCTTTGGGGCAAATGAAGACACTCCAGGACCATCCCTTCCTCACTGACTGTTCACTCTTGTGGGGGCAGGGTGAAGGACTTAGAAACTCCAGGCTTCCCATGCGATTGTTGGACGGGTGAAAGGAGTGGCCTATGGCAAGGGTACTGTAGCTGAGGTCAGGGACATCCTGCTTGCCCATGGCCTGCCCAAGTCATTAGGTCATCTAGACCGATATTTCTCTGGCATGGACTAAAAGATGGTGCTAGGAAGGATGCTTGCTGTCTGTTTCCTCATCTGGACCAACAGTGGCCCTTCCTTTATTTTTTATTTTATTCATTTATTTATTTTTAAAGATTTCATTTATTTATTTGACACACAGAGAAATCGCAAGTAGGCAGAGAGGCAGGCAGAGAGAGAGGAGGAAGCAGGCTCTCCATTGAGCAGAGAGCCCCATGCAGGACTTGATCCCAGGACCCTGAGATCATGACCTGAGCTGAAGGCAGAGGCTTAACCCACTGAGCCACCCAGGCACCCGGCCTTTCCTTTAAATAGCCTGTTTGACACAATCCAGAGCTTTGGTCTTGAAAAAGCATGTGACCCAAAGAGGCATGGGTTGGAAAAATTTGTTCCTTGAGAAAGAATAAGTGGGGGTGGGGAGAGGTGGTTGTTAGGGGCTGTTAGTGCCCTTAGGAGACATTGCAGGCTGTACTTGCCAGGGTTGCCTACATATAACCTCAGTATCATTGGTGGAGGAAGAAGGAATGTGATTATAGGGGGAGGAGGGATGTGGCTTTTTTTTTTTTTTTTTTAAGATTTTATTTACTTTGAGGGAGAGAGCATGAACGGGGTTGGGGAGAGGGAGAAGCAGACTCCTGCTGAGCAGGGAGCCTGATGCGGGGCTCGATCACAGGACCCTGGGATCATGACCTGAGCCAAAGGCAGACACTGGGGAGCCACTCAGGTGCCCCAGGTCATCTACAGTTTTGAGAAACAACCATTTGGATATAGTGGGTCACTTTTCTAGCTCCAGAATCGTCCTTTGGCCTTTTCCTGAAATTCAGAAGGTTACATTATTTATCTATCAGCATGGCTTCATGTGGCAGTGATGTCACAAGCTGTTTGCAGAAGGGAAAGGGAGGCTGAACCCAGACACAGGACAGAGACCTTGCGTAGGACACTGGGGGCCGTGAGGTGGTCTCTGGTCCTCAGCTGCTGCTAACCATGGTGCTTGGGGTCCACTGGCTGGTAATGCCTGTGTCCTGCAGACATTACTCACAGTGATTCTTGTTATGTGCTGGGACCACATTTCTTCACATAAAAAATTGTGAGTCTGAAGTCTATAGAGAAAAATATGGGCTATTTTTAAATTGTAGAATATGAATTGGGAAGTGGTCTGGTTGGTCCCAAAGCCCGATACTTTAGCAGGGGTATAGCAAAGGAAAAAGCGAAGTTCCTTGGTGATCTGTGTGGGGTGGCACAGGTCAGAGCCTGTCAGTGAGCCCCTTCCGCATTGTTGTTTCACCCCGTGTCCTGTTAGTGGGCTCCAAGGGGTGTCCATCAGGCAGTGGCAGTGTGGGGTGTTTTACTGGCCATAGATACTGCACAATGAATGACTCCCAGGCAAATAGTGACCTGGCAACCTTTTTTGGGCAGACACTGGGGTTGTAGGATGTCATCCCTCCTTTTGCTTCCCAAGTCTGAACCAGAATGTAGCTTAAGACGGTAGTAAGGGGTCCAAAATGTAAACTTTATTCCTGATAATAGCTGGGCTGGAGGATGTGGTGCGTGTCTATGAGCTTCTACCTCAGAACCTAAACTAGATAACTGACTTTAACATTTCACAGCGAGACCATTAGAAGTCTCTTTAGGGAGGCTGGCTTCAAAGCAGAGAATGTGTAAGAGGGCTGAGCAGAGGTGAGCCTGTCTTGATTTCCTGTGCCAAACTCATCAGACTAGTCACTCTGTGGCCCTTGGGAAGGAGTTGAGCTGTGGGGTGAGACCCCCTGGAGGAAATAAGAGGCAAGGGAATGGAGGTTTTCCCCTAACAGTGGGCAGAAGGAGAGGAATCTCAACTCTTGCTTTTAGAAAAACTGTAGGTAGGTGGACAGGTTCTGGAAGCAAAACAAGCTCACATGGAAATCCCAGAGCAGAGCTTCCTGGATAGTTCCCATCCACATCTCTGGGATGGGCTGAGAAGCAGTGTGAGTTGGGGGGTGGTCCTCAGGAAAGGATTTCTGGACAAGGTAAATCATGATTGCTGGATTGTGAGGAGATGTGATAGAGACCAACAGGGAAAGCCCGGATCAGAGTCCCGGATAAGCCTAAATGTAGATCTTGTCACGTCCCATTCACTGATGCCTGGCTCGCCAACATTTTCTTAGGAGTGACTTTAAAATACCTTGATGGCTGTCATTTCCACCTACTAATCTTTGGGTTCCTTTGACCTTTGCCCAGCAAGCAGAAGAGGAAAATGAGCTGAGGAAAAAGCAGGAACAAGCCCTCATGGAAAAACTCCTGGAGCAGGAAGCTCTGATGGAGCAGCAGGATCCAAAGGTGAGACGTGGCCAGGGCCTGAGACGGCCTTGTGTCTCCTTGGAGCCAGCCGGGAAGGGGGGCAAACACCAGACCTGCACGGGAGCCTGAAGGCTTTCTGCTAGGGCTTGGAATCAGGGCCCGTGGATTTGTTGTTCATTCTTTGTTCCGTAAACAGTAGAAAGAGGCAAAGAACAGGTGTGTGCAGCTTTTCCAGGCGTACAGAGATCAGGAACTTAAGTCTCAGGAGGCTGTACAGCAAGGCCGTGTCAGGTAGCCCGATGAGGAACTGCAGGGGGCCCAGGGAAGGCTTCACGGGGTCGCCCTTGGTGCAGCCTCCATGGCTGGCTGGCTTCACTCCAAGGAATGGGATGGAGGATTCCCGGGAGGGAAGGAGCACAGGTGCAGGCCACAAAGGCTGGAGGTCAGGGTATTTTTCATCCGCATCCTCTGCACCAAAGCTCGAGAAATGGATGGTTGTCCCCAGCTGCCTCTTGTGGCCGGATGATCCAGCCTTCCCGCCGCCAGCTGGAGTTCTGCGTTCTGGTTTTCCCAGAAAGTTTTTCTTCCCCCCCCTAGAAGCTTTCTGAGTGTTTCTCTGAGCAGGATGTTGGGATGGGGCTGCTTGTTGGTAACAGAATGCTCAGACACGTTTTGGATCTTCTCAAGCCCCCCATGGGTACCGGTCCCACTAATCTCTGCCATCCTTCTTTCTCCTCAGTCTCCTTCCCACAAATCAAAGAGGCAGCAGCAGGAATTAATTGCAGAATTGAGAAGGCGACAAGTGAAAGATAACAGACATGTATATGAAGGAAAAGATGGTGCCATTGAAGACATTATCACAGGTAAAAGATATTTTCTCCTAGTGGCTCATAGAGACCCCACTGATCCTGCCCATAGTGGACCCCTTCCACAGCTTGCTGCTTTTGTGCAGAGTTTTTAAGGTCTTCAGGTCACTTGATGCAGACCCAGAATTATGGAGAAGGACTCCATGCTAGTGTAGGAAGTAGATTTCTAGTAGCCTGTATACTGCCTGTCAGAAAACCCCAGCACTCTCTGAGAACTCTTTCCTCATAATCATTGGAACCCTGCAGATTTCATCAGGCTCCTCCTCCTGATGGTTTTCCACTGTCTTAAGTTTAGTTCCCTGATCCGTTTTCTACCTTGTGGCCCCTCCCACCCACCTGCCTGACTAATAAGTACCACAGACAAGGCCCATGCAGGGTTGTGCACTAACCATGGTCAGTGCAGGTTTTTCCAGCATGCTTTTTAAAAGCCTTTTTTACTCATTCAAAGTAACTGAAGACAAGAGGAAATCAGGAGGTAGAGCTTTTGTTCTGATAGGCCAACAGGCTTCTCAGGCTCCTCAGCTAAGAATGAGTGGTGTCTAACCCAGCTTGGTCCTTGTCTGATTAAGTTGTAGCTTACTTAATGCTTGCTGCTTGAATCCATTCTCCAGAGATTCTGTATTCTCTTATAGTTGGGACATTTTGAGCCACTGTCTATGGCATTGGCTGCAAGTGACTTTCATGTCTGTTGCATATGAATACTGTTTTTTTTAGCTTCCGAGATACTTACCACTTTTTTATTGTAGAGAATTTTAAAAATACGCAATGCAAAAGTACAGAGAATAGCCCAAGGGGTTCTATATACCCATCACCTTTTAATAATTCTCAACTCATGGCCAGTCTTGTTACATGTCTGCTTCTACCGGCTCCCCATTCCCCAACCTCTGGGATTATTCTGAAGCAAATCTAAGACCTACAGTTTCATCTAGTTATATTTCAGTGTATGTGTCTTCAAAAGATAAGGACTCTATAATAAAGCAAACAAACATAGCCAGAGTATCATTGTCACACACCTCCAAAACTAACAACTTTTTAACATCAAGTACACATTAGTCACATGTCCCCAGCTGTCCTAATTCTTTAAGAATGTAACTCTTAGAATTTTGATTTCTCATTTTTTTGTGAATAGCTTACCATCATAATTAGGGATCCCCAAATCCAAAACCACCATTTTTTTTCACCAGCTCAGACCCAAGGAAACAAAATAGGTACATAGATCACTAACAGGAAGTCAGTAAGAGTTTCTGGCCCAGTGTAAAGTGGTCTCAGTCGTCAGTGGCTAGGTAAGTGGCTGGTAACATGCCCGTGTCTGCATATGGCGCGCACACAGTCTGTACGTGCGTGCCTGCCCATGTCTCCTCGTTCACTCTGCATTGGTTTGCACATGGTCCCTCAGGTAAAGTCCCCCATTGTTGGGCATCTCTCTTTGTTTCCCTGGTACTGAGGGAGCCACTCTACTCTCAGCAAGACTAACAGCAGGTCTTTTGGGGCTGAGCACCTATTTGGCTCAATGCCACAATAGGATTAACTTGTCGGGAGAGAAGCATCTAGCCTGGAACAGCAAGAGCTCCTTTTCCAGTAGGCTGTCCTCCATCTCGGTGACCCCTGGCTTGTCAAATGAGCAAAATGTACATTTTCTATTTGCCTGCTCTCGTTAAGCTGCTATTGGAGGTGAATGAGTATCTGCTTACAGATCCTACAGTTTTTATTCTCTTTAAAATATTTTCCGTTTTCCATCCGCCAAGCCCCAGACTGAGAACTGTTTTAGACTTAATGAACTCACTTGGGTGTACATTGCCTTCCCCGTCTCCAGGTATGATTAACAAAGCACTAACCGTGTACTAATGTGATAGATCCTGGCTTTTTACTCTCTTCTGTTTGTCTTATATGGCTGTCATTTTCAATGCAGTGCTGAAGACTGTGCCCTTTACTGCTCGCACCGCCAAGCGTGGCTCTCGATTTTTCTGCGAACCTGTTCTTACTGAGGAATACCATTACTAAACTATTACTCTTTCTCACCTGATGCTCTTAAAAGGTTGCTACAGATTTTTTGACCTCTTATGTCCCTCTGTATGTCTGCTAGAACCCCCCAAAATACTAGCATGGCATCTCCGTCTCCGCCATGTTGTAGTTTATGTTGCCTTCACACTGCATGGTTTTGCACGTCTGTTATTACTGTTCACTCACTGCCACTTTCCTATGTCTATGAATACACAAGCCTGTGGTGGTCTGAGTGTGTGCGAGTTGAAATAATGGAATTGCTTGTAGAAGTTTTTAGAACAATAAGGTAAATAGAGCATGAGTTTTGAGAATTAGAACTGGGATCAGCAGCTGGCTGGTTATCAGGCTTTTGGGCTAGTGCCTTTGAGTACAAAATGATAGTCATTAATAACAATAACTAACTATACCTAACATTTATTGAGCACTTGCTATGTTTTAATAGGTTTACAGATATTAAACCAGACTCCTTTCTGTATTCAGTTAACATGCTTTGACAATAAAATGAGCTGTATACAAGTGCTCAGGAATGCAAAGTACCCCAAAGTTGAAAAATGATTTGCAGAAAGAACTGTGAACCACACAGTTGTAAATTGGGTCTTTCTTAACTGTCTTATACCATCTATAGCCATCATCCACAGTGTGGAGCTCACGGTATAAGCGAGGAACCCTTGGCGCATAGAAGTCTGTATAAGTTGATATAGGCAATCCATAATGTTATACCCAGCCTCTTTTCCTTCTGGGGGTCATGCCCAAGTTCGGTTACTGGCAGTTCCACATTGGAGGAGGGCTGTGAGGCGGAAAGTGAAAACAAAGGCTTTAGGAACTCCCCATAGTCTTCTCTCATTCGCTTTCTTCACTGTGACTCTGTTCCATGTCAAATCCAAGGTATTTCTCTTGTAATGAGATGACATCTGGACCTGCTTTTTTGGTTAGGAGGGTGGCATCCAGAAATACTAATAGCAAATACCTATTATTGGAAAATGCCACTATTCTTAGAAAGAAATCCCAGTATTTTCAAGAAGTAAACTGCTTACCCTTGGTTCCTGATGGCTAGATAAGAAACTTCTTTACAGTGTCCAGCTGATTAGAAAAGGGACAAGGGAAGCTCATACTCTAATTAGAAATAGCCATTATGTAACTCCCACGTTGAGACTGACATGGAACAGGATGTGTGTTTGTTTTGTGGCATTAACTCTTCTGTGAATTATACTTGTTATGTATGTTCCTCTGTCTGACGATCTCAAGAGGATGTGGTGCACTGTTGCTTGCTCTGCAGCATACTTACCCACCTGTGCTTACTAACAAGGCTAGACAGTGTCATCTGCTCAGCTAATGTTCCTGTCAGTTTTGTGGCTGGACTATCATTCTGGAGCCAAACTTCAAAGCAGCTTGGATTTGGGTGGTCAAAGAGCTGGGTGGGAGGACACTCTGATCTTGCCCTTGTTTTATCTAATACCTCTTGTATTAATGGCCTCCCATTCTCCTCCCCTGTTGGCTAACACGCCAGGTATGTTAAGCACTAAGTTGAATTGCTTTCCATTTTCATCCCATTTTTACTTAACCATCATTTTGTGTTTTTGTTTTTTTCTGTTTAGCCTTAAAGAAGAATAATATCACTAAATTTCCAAATGTTCACTCGAGGGTAAGGATTTCTTCTAGCACACCGGTGGTGGAGGATACACAGAGCTGGCAAGCATCACTTTTTACTTAGCTTCCTCCTCTCTCTGTATGCAGATCAGTGGTTTCAGTCTATGGCTGAGGGTAATACTGGTGAGAGTCTGACAAGGGAGAAGCTTTTGTAACCTCACATTCCAGTGATGTGAGGCAGAGCCTCTGTTGGACTCTTTGTGGCTTGCTTCCAAATTATCAAGTGTGATGGCTTGGGCAAGGGTATTTGCTGACGATTGTACTTGCTTTGGGTGTACGCTGTCCTTCCCTTACTGTTTTCTTGGTCTCTGAGTTAACACCTTTTGATCTGAAGAAACTGAGAGCAAGTCCTGGCCAGGGAACATGATCTATAGCCTTGGAAGAAAGATTTGGATCTTCAGACCCAATTGTTCAGAAGACTCAGGAATTATAGAGCTACAAGTCATCACATACCCTTAGCTAAAAGTGTAAATCTGACCTTGCCTTATCATTCTGGTCAAGAAGCAGAAGCTTGAGAGGATTAGGGCATGTAAAAAACTATTCTTCCCTTGAATTTAGAAAGAGTTAAGGCAGGGTGACTAATTGCAAGGAGTCAGGAGTTGGTGGGGACTATGCTGAACCTGAGAGCATAGGTCTCAGCACTCACTCAGCTCATTTCTTTTTGCCATGTGAAAATTTGGGCTCAGTATTGCCAGATCCTCCAGTTATCCAAGGGAAGTCAGAAACCCTCTTCTTAAATATTAATTATCGATTAAAAGATCAGGAAATTTTATTTAAAAGTATAAGTTGGGGTCTAAACATTTTGTAGGCTAGATATGGCCCATTGGCTCCTTTTTCAAGCTACTGAGTAGGTAAAGGAATAAAAATTCTGTTGTTTCCCCCTTTCAAAGATAGAATGTTTCCTAACAGAAGTCAACAATGTGAAGGGGAATAAATACTAAGTAAATGAAACAGTGGGGCGGGGTCGGGGGGAGTACACAGCCTACCTACCCTGACCCAGTCAGAAGCAGCTAACCTGTTGGCTAGGCTACCTACCTTAAGTATTCATTAAGAAAGCATGATTTCATATTAAGAATATTTACACAGAATAAAATGTCTTTGTTCAGCCCCCTGTATTCTGCTAGAACAGTGCCTGCTTGAACCAATATGCAGTGGTTGAGTCATCATTCAACAAGGGTTTTTTGTTTTTTTTTTTTATATTAGGCATTTTTAAACATTCTGTGCATTTGTAGTACAAATTGGGAGAATGCTGGAAGGCCCAAACAACTTCTCCCCTCTAGTGAAAAATAGGAAATACTGG
>ML112005.1:0-49194 GCA_003697995.1 Taxidea taxus jeffersonii | reverse complement strand
GATCCCATCTTGTTTCATTTTTTCTTTTCCTACCACCTTAACCCCCACCCTCGTTGCATCTCCACTTCCTCATATCAGGGAGATCATGTGATAGTTGTCTTTCTCCAGTTGACTTATTTCGCTAAGCATAATACCCTCTAGTTCCATCCATGTCGTCGCAAATGGTAAGATTTCATTTCTTTTGATGGCTGCATAGTATTCCATTGTATATATATACCACTTCTTTTTTATCCATTCATCTGTTGATGGACATCTAGGTTCTTTCCATAACTTGGCTATTGTGGACATTGCTGCTATAAACATTCGGGTACACGTGCCCCTTTGGATCACTACGTTTGTATCTTTAGGGTAAATACCCAGTAGTGCAATTGCTGGGTCATAAGGTAGCTCTATTTTCAATTTTTTGAGGAACCTCCATGCTGTTTTCCAGAGTGGTTGCACCAGCCTGCATTCCCACCAACAGTGTAGGAGGGTTCCCCTTTCACCACATCCTCGCCAGCATCTGTCATTTCCTGACTTGTTCATTTTAGCCATTCTGACTGGTGTGAGGTGGTATCTCATTGTGGTTTTGATTTGTATTTCCCTGATGCCCAGTGATGTGGAGCACTTTTTCATGTGTCTGTTGGCCATCTGGATGTCTTCTTTGCAGAAATGTCTGTTCATGTCCTCTGCCCATTTCTTGATTGGATTATTTGTTCTTTGGGTATTCAGTTTGCTAAGCTCTTTATAGATTTTGGATACTAGCCCTTTATCTGATATGTCGTTTGCAAATATCTTCTCCCATTCTGTCAGTTGTCTTTTGGTTTTGTTGACTGTTTCCTTTGCTGTGCAAAAGCTTTTGATCTTGATGAAGTCCCAATAGTTCATTTTTTCCCTTGCTTCCCTTGCCTTTGGCGTTGTTCCTAGGAAGAAGTTGCTGCGGCTGAGGTCGAAGAGGTTGCTGCCTGTGTTCTCCTCAAGGATTTTGATGGATTCCTTTCTCACGTTGAGATCCTTCATCCATTTTGAGTCTATTTTCGTGTGTGGTGTAAGGAAATGGTCCAATTTCATTTTTCTGCATGTGGCTGTCCAATTTTCCCAACACCATTTGTTGAAGAGGCTATCTTTTTTCCATTGGATGTTCTTTCCTGCTTTGTCGAAGATTAGTTGACCATAGAGTTGAGGGTCTATTTCTGGGCTCTCTATTCTGTTCCATTGATCTATGTGTCTGTTTTTGTGCCAGTACCATACTGTCTTGATGATGACAGCTTTGTAGTAGAGCTTGAAGTCGGGAATTGTGATGCCACCAACGTTGGCTTTCTTTTTCAATATTCCTTTGGCTATTCGAGGTCTTTTCTGGTTCCATATAAATTTTAGGATTATTTGTTCCATTTCTTTGAAAAAATTGGATGGGATTTTGATAGGCTTTGCATTAAATGTGTAGATTGCTTTAGGTAGCATAGACATTTTCACAATATTTATTCTTCCAATCCATGAGCATGGAACATTTTTCCATGTCTTTGTGTCTTCCTCAATTTCTTTCATGAGTACTTTATAGTTCTCTGAGTATAGATTCTTTGCTTCTTTGGTTAGGTTTATTCCTAGGTATCTTATGGTTTGGGGTGTAATTGTAAATGGGATTGACTCCTTAATTTCTCTTTCTTCTGTCTTGTTGTTGGTGTAAAGAAATGCAACTGATTTCTGTGCATTGATTTTATATCCTGACACTTTACTGAATTCCTGTACAAGCTCTAGCAGTTTTGGAGTGGAGCCTTTTGGGTTTTCCACATATAGTATCATATCATCTGCAAAGAGCGATAGTTTGACTTCTTCTTTGCCGATTTGGATGCCTCTAATTTCTTTTTGTTGTCTGATTGCTGAGGCTAGGACTTCTAGTACTATGTTGAATAGCAGTGGTGATAGCGGACATCCCTGCCGTGTTCCTGACCTTAACGGAAAAGCTCTCAGTTTTTCTCCGGTGAGAATGATACTTGCCGTGGGTTTTTCATAGATGGCTTTGATAATATTGAGGTATGTACCTTCTATCCCTACACTTTGAAGAGTTTTGATTAAGAAGGGATGTTGCACTTTGTCAAATGCTTTTTCAGCATCTATTGAGAGTATCATATGGTTCTTGTTCTTTCTTTTGTTAATGTATTGTATCACATTGATTGATTTGCGGATGTTGAACCAACCTTGCTGCCCTGGAATAAATCCCATTTGGTTGTGGTGAATAATCCTTTTAATGTACTGTTGGATCCTATTGGCTAGTATTTTGGTGAGAATTTTTGCATCTGTGTTCATCAAGGATATTGGTCTGTAATTCTCTTTTTTGATGGGATCCTTGTCTGGTTTGGGGATCAAGGTGATGCTGGCCTCATAAAATGAGTTTGGAAGTTTTCCTTCCATTTCTATTTTTTGGAACAGTTTCAGGAGAATAGGAATTAATTCTTCTTGAAATGTTTGGTAGAATTCCCCTGGAAGCCATCTGGCCCTGGGCTTTTGTTTGTTTGGAGATTTTTGATGACTGTTTCAATCTCCTTACTGGTTATGGGCCTATTCAGGTTTTCTATTTATTCCTGGTTCAGTTTTAGCAGTTTATATGTCTCTAGGAAAGCATCCATTTCTTCCAGATTGTCAAATTTGTTGGCATAGAGTTGTTCACAATATGTTCTTATGATTGTTTGTATTTCTTTGGTGTTGGTTGTGATCTCTCCTCTTTCATTCCTGATTTTATTTATTTGGGTCCTTTCATTTCTTTTCAGTTCTTCAAATCCTTTTCAATTCCTGTTCAATTTCTCTGAGACTTTTTTACATCCTTCCCCTTTCAAAGGCAAGATGGGTATATCAAATAATTCTTGTGGAAAATGTTTTCAGTGTGTAGTCAAGTTAAGAGCCATAGTATTTTTTGAGGCATTTATAATATCATTAGTTCTATTAGTTTTCTGTTTTTATGTAATAAATTACCATAGACTTAGTGGCTTAAGACAACACAAACTCATTATGTCACAGTTTCTATAGATCAGGAGTTTGGGCACAGTTTAGCTGGTTCAGGGTCTCACAAGACAGAATTCAAGGTGTCATATGGGCTGTATTCTCATTTGGAGTTCAACTGGGGAAGATTTTGCCTGCAAGCTCATTCTGATGTTACCACAATTTATTTCCATGTGGATGCATGACTGAGGGCCCCAGGATTTTGCTAGCTGTTGGCTGGAGGTCACTTTCAGATCCTAGAAGCTGAATCAAGTTCCTCAATATGGCAGCTTACCTCATCAAGCCAGGAAGGAGAATCATTCCCTTGAGTCTGCTAGGATGGAGTCTTATGTAACATTACATAATCATTGGAGGTCTAGCCCATCACCATTGCCATACTCTGTTAGAAGCAGGTCATATGTCCTACCTGCACTCAAGGGGAGGGGATTACATGAAGGCCTGGATGCCAGGACATGGGCAATCAGTGGGGGCCTCTGTAGCAGTATTTTCCACTGAGGTGTATGAAAAATAGAGGAAAAGTTAACATTTGTTAGACCCTGGTGTATGACTGTGGTGTTTAACATAATAGTTTCTCTACTCATACAGATTGCAAATATTTTAAAGTCAAAAGGTGGTTTATTGAGAAACCACTCAGAAATCCACTTTACTCTGTTTTCATGTCCACCTGACCTACAGTGCGGTGGAAACCAGTTCGCTGGTTGTGTGTGGCGTCCATCTTATTTTGCATGCCTACCACGGTGCTTACTCATAGAAGCTCAGCAATGAGCAACTGATGACCAGAAGAATTCCCTAAAATGTTTCAAAAATCACTTATGTATCTACAAATTCTTCTCCAGCCAGACCTGCCATACAGCTAATGACTGCTAGTGTTCTGTCACTCCAGTACTAACAAGAAAAAACGAAAATGCATTGAATGCTTTCTCTGTCCCAATTAGTGGTCGGCGTGCTATACTGTACATGTTCTTAACCTTTTCATTCTGGCAACAATGCTAAGAAGGCAAGTATATGTTTTAAGAACTATGAGTCCCTCCTTCAATCCTACGGTGGTAAGTTTTATGCTCAGCAGAGCTGAGATTTAAAGATAACATTTATCCTCAGACAACTTCCTTCACCAGAACAACTTGCTCTTTCTTGTTCTTTCCTCTCAAGGTAGTGCCGGCGAGGGGAGCTCTAACATCAACATCAAAACATCTTTTTTTCTGGGTGCCTGAGTGGCTCAATGGGTTAAGCTGCTGCCTTCAGCTCAGGTCCTGATCTCAGAGTCCTGGGATTGAGCCCCGCATTGGGCTCTCTGCTCATCGGGGAGCCTGCTTCCCCCCTCTCTCTCTGCCTGCCTCTCTGCCTACTTGTGATCTCTCTCTGTCAAATAAATAAATAAAATCTTAAAAAAAAAAAAACATCTTTTTTCCTTTGACCTCAGGTGTTCAACAGGTCTTTGCCCGTTGCACAAAAAGTAGCCTTTCATATTTAAAACAGCCACGATTATTTTATGCAGATCTTAAAATGTATTTATAAATAATCATGCATTCAAACATATTAAGTCATTTAGAACTGTAATTAGTCATTGTCAAGTCGCAGCAAACAGCAGGATTCTAATTGGAAAGCAGTGTTTGCCCTCCTTGTGCCTCAATGAAACTTTCAGAGAAGGACAGCATGTGCTTCTTAATCTGTTTTTCTAACAGCTAGTAGCAAATCAATGAAGATGAGGCGGGTGGGTATGATAAATTAATATGCACACTGACAACTTATAACTGTGCAATTGCTTAGGGAATTACTATGCGACTATATCCAAGTAATTATATGTTTTAAATGATTTATCTCAATTTGTTAACAATACACCCCTAAAATGGAAATAAAAAGGGAGAAAATGCAAATAGCATGTTATACCAACTTTATGTTGAACTTATTAAGAGGTTGCCCTTTTAATGAAGAATTTGATGAATTAAGAGGTTTGTTATGAATAAGCATTCTTACTACTTGTTAAGTATTTGTCACCACAGACCTGTCATAGTTATTCTAATTATGATTAATACCTTATCTTGAATTCCATCTCCATTCACGTTTCAGTAACAAATGTAACTTCTATTATCTGATCAAGGTTCATGAAAACAGGGTGATTTGCCTATGACCTTATATTTTATTCATTTTTACATTCATATTGAACAGATTTCTCTGAAAGTTAACCTTATGAATCTTTTCATTTTTAAAGTGCATTTTATTCTTGACGTGCTTTTCAACCCTTTATGCTGCTTCAAATCATGGTTGTGTACTCAAGACAAATGAAAAATCCTAACATTTTGATTATCTTTATGTATATCTAGAAGCTGCTACTTTGAGGTATTGTTTAAAAATATTTTTCGTCTGCTATGGAAAGAGTACTTTAATTCTCAAGCTTTGCTAATCTCAGTATGGAGGACACAGGTTTATGAAGTCAGAAAATCATGCATGAGAATGCAAGGTCTGATTTTTATTGTAGTCTCTGTACTTAAAATGAGGCCAAAATGGAGGGTTTTGTTGGGGTTTTTTTTTAGTGGTTTACTGTAATGCACAATCCATATTAAAGTATATATAACATATCTCTTCTTTTTTAGTTCTTTCTTTTCGTCCTTTAATCCACTCCCCTTTTGTTAACTTGTCTTCCTTTTCTTCTGTTTTGTCCTATTTCTTTCCGCATTTATTCCCTGTCTGTTAATTTCTTCTCCATCTTTATTTTATTCCCTTCTCTGCAGCTCTCCTCTGTCCCCGTTCTCTACAGATGCGTGCTCACCATTTCCCTCCTCCTCTTTGTACTATTTCTCTCTACCCTTTGCTTTCTAACCTCCCCATTCACCTCCCTCTAGGGAGTTGGAGCTCTCCACCTGAGTAAAAGGCAGGCTACAAGCCGTCTTTGCATCTGATTGTTGTGGTAAGGGTCCTTGATTCTTTACACCACCAGGTGTTAAAAACTCTGGAAGGGAATAAAAGTAATATTTTCCCTTTCTACCCTTTTATTAAACTAAAAGAGGCTCTTTACAAGAGTATAATGTGCTACGTTAACTAGTAAGCTCTCCGGAATCACCATGAAAATTAAGCCAATTAGTTTTTGGCAAATAAAAAATAAGAATAATGGGATCAACGGCCTATAAGAAAACCAGATCATTTATCAAACATGAAGTCTGCTCTCCAAAGGGATGGGTATCACCGAGGGGCAGCTCCTTGAGCGGGAGCAAGCTCTCTGGTCCCCAGAGTCCCTGGATCATCCTCAGTCTCTGGTGTTGATGAGGGACACTCCACAGACACACATCATCAAGGCATCTGCAGTAAGCCAGGTAACACGAGCCAAGTGTATGCAAATCAGAGAAATGAACCCTCTCCTGAGGTCTTCCAAATCACTCAATTCTTGAAGCAATTAGCAGGTAGTCTATTTCTCCTTAAACTGGATGCATTTACATTTTCTTCATCATTTGAAGCATGTCTCCACACAGTTCAGGTTCTCCATTATAAGCAGAGATAAGTACTATGCACTTATTGTCGAATCCAGTGGAATAAAGTCAAGCACTCGTGGTATGCAATATTCTAATGTTGTAGAGATCTGATGAGTTTTCCCTTCAAAAAAAATACCACAAAACAGACTATGTTTTAATTACATTTTCTCAGAGGTATCTGGGGGAAGGAGGGTCATGTGTTTCAGAGTGTTTAATGTACTTAAAAATTACATCTTCTAGCAGTCTCCAGTACAGATTTAATAGGTCTGATCTTTTGAAATGAATCCTATATCATATTTATGATGATGTCTTATGCGAGAAACGAGGCTAAATCTAATGAGAGGTGATTCCTTTGCAGGGAGTGACAATTACATCACTTGAACCAACACGTCAACAGCGATCTCTTCTTCTTGCTGACAATAAACTAGTTGCTTTGGAAATAAATTTCATGTTTTTTTTTTTTTCACTTGATGTCTTAATCTCAGGTTTTTGGCTGTCATTTGTGAACAGGCCAGGGCTAACTTAGGTGTGCCGGTAATCACAGAACACAGAGGAAACAGAAAATCAAAAGCCAGACATACACCAGCATTTCTCATTCACCATCACTTTCAACTTCTCTAAACACCAAATCTTTCCTCTGAATCCAAATAAGTGAACAGAACTACTAAATATGGAGCCTCTAGTACACGGCAGACTTTGCTACAACGGACCTGCTTTTTTCAATTTCTGATATTTCTTCTACAAATCCACGCTAGTGAGAGCTAGTAAACCTGAAGTAGCTGAAGTACCGAAAGCAAGGAAACCTGGCCAAGGCCTACGTGCCTCACGATCTTCTGGGGAATACTATAAAAATCTGATTTAACATTGTGTAGTTCTAGATTTTTGTGTCTTTAATACCAGAAAGACTTAAAAGCTAACTCTGTTCGAGGAAAAGGGTAACGGGAAGCATAATTCACAGTTCCAGTTGGGCCAGATTGACATAGTACAAAGCCACCAGGGTTGGTAAAATATGGACTAGTCAATGAATAATGTTGAGACAACTGGCCAGACCAATGGAAATTTAAAAACTCAAAATCCTCATCTAATTTCTAATATCACCATAATTCTGGATGGACATGTTGAATCACAAAAGCAAAACGTGTTCCTCCTACCTCCTAGGTATTTTGATTTTAAAAATGGGCTTCAAATCATGAGTTTTTAAAAATTTCTATGAAGATTTTAATAAAACTGCAGAAAACATTAAGTAAAAGATTGCTTATATCTTGTCTAAATATTACACACGAAATAGAAGGAGCCTGCCCCATGAGTCGTGTGCCTTCAAGATGGCTATCTTTGATGCTGGCCATAGAAAGATGTTAAAATGTTGGCCTGACCTAAGACATGAAGAGACATTTCTCCAAAGACAACATACAAATGGCCAACAGACACATGAAAAAATGATCAACATCATTCGGCATCAGGAAAATACAAATCAAAACCATAATGAGATACCCCCTCACACCAGTCAGAATGGCTAACATTAACAAGTCAGGGAACAACAAATGTTGGTTAGGATGTGGAGAAAGGGGAACCCTCCTGCACTGTTGTGGGCATGCAAGCTGGTGTAGCCACTCCGGAAAACTTGAGATTCCTCAAGAAATTAAAAATAGAAGTACCCCATGACCTAGCAATTACATTATTAGGTGTTTAGCCCAAAACTACAAAAGTAATGATCTGAAGGGATGTGCACACCCTGATGTTTATAGCAGCAATGTCAACAATAGGCAAACTATGGAAAGAGCCCAGATGTCCATTGATAGATGAATGGATAAAGAAGATGTGATGTATATATATGTATATATACAAAGGACTATTCCTCAGCCATCAGAAAGGATGCATACCTACCATTGACACTGACATGGATGGAACTGGAGGGGATTCTGCTGAGTGAAATAAGTCAACCACAGAAAGACAATTATCACATGGCTTCACTCATATGTGGAATATAAGAGGTAGAGTAGAGGATGATGGGGAAGGGAGGGAAGAGCGAATAGGGAGAATCAGAGAGGAAACAAACTGAGGATTGCTGGAGGGGAGGTGGGCATTAAGGAGGGCATGTGATGTGATGAGCCGTGGGTGTTATACACAAGTGATGAATTTCTGAACTCTACAGCTAAAACGAATGATGTTGGCTAGGTGAATTTAAATTTTTAAAAAATGTTGGTCCGCTCTAAAAGCAGATTTTCAAAGTGTGATACAAACAGTATGACCCATGTAGTTTGGAAACAGTATGTCCCATGTGGTTTAGTGACTCCAGGTGATACTACATAGAGCAGACCTCATCCGGTCAGGCCCTCCCCAAAACTGGCTTAATGATCTCTGAAGAGGTCATAAGATACCTCATAAAAGATGAACTGATTGATCACCTGATTGTTTGATATTATGTGTAGGTTTCAACAGAAACTCTTACAGTGGGGGCACCTGACTGGCTCAGTCGTTAAGGGTCTGCCTTCAGCTCAGGTCCTGATCCCAGGGTCCTGCTTCTCCCTCTCCCTGCTGTGTTCCTGCTGTGTTCCTTCTCTCGCTGTGTCTCTGTCAAATAAATAAATAAAATCTTCAAAAAAACAAAACAAAGCTCTTACAGTGTGGAAAAAAAAAAAAAAAGCCAATTCTTGTTTTGGAATCAGACTGCTTCAGAACTTTAAAAAAAAAAAAATGCCATGAGAAAAATGGCAGCCAAGTTAAACAGGACTTTTTCTTTTTTTTCTTTTTTTTTTTTTTTGCTAAAACTGTAACTTCTTTGGGATTTTTTGGGATTTGCCTTTGATTTTACAAGTTCAAATGGTCTCTATGCTTTAAAACCATTTGCCTTGAGAAAGAGGGGTTTAATTAGTGATGACATTTAATGTGCTTCAGAGTGTTTAAAAATCATGGACAATTTATGGGGCACCTGGGTGGCTCAGTGGGTTAAACCTCTGCCTTTGGCTCAGGTCATGATCTCAGGGTCCTGGGATCGAGGCCCGCATCGGGCTCTCTGCTTGGTGGGGAGCCTGTTTCCTTCTCTCTCTCTGCCTGCCTCTCTGCCTACTTGTGATCTCTCTCTCTCTTTATCATATAAATAAATAAAATCTTTTTGAAAATTTTAAAAAATAGGGGTGCCTGGGTGGCTCAGTTGGTTAAGCAGCTGCCTTCGGCTCAGGTCGTGATCCCAGGCTGGGATCGAGCCCCACGTCGGGTTCTCTGCTCAGTGGTGAGCCTGTTTCTCCCTTTCCCTCTGCCTGCCTCTCTGCCTACTTGTGTTCTGTCAAATAAATAAATAAAATCTTTAAAAAAATTTTTAAAAAATAAAAATCATGAACAATTTAGATAGGAATAACTTACAGTATGATGTGCAAAGCACTTGACAAAGAGCTAGTCCCCAGAACAAGTCTGTAGGTGCAGAGAAGATGGGCATCATTAGGTCACCACTATCTAAGTCCTACTGGTGCTAGTAAGTAAAATCCCAAGTATTCTTTTTTTAATATGCATTTCCATTTATTAATACCTGGTTAAATAAATTAGTAGCTGTAAAGCAAGATTTGTGAAGATATTGAAATACAGGACGTGCAAAATGCAATGTTACAGCAGAAACCTTGTATCTTGTATAAGTGACATAGTTTTTGGATTGGTATTATAATATTTAATAACAGCATATATATAATAAGATACATTAGAGCCTAAAAATTATGTCTGAAGCTTAAGTTATATTTTTCCTTTTTAAAAATTTAAATTCAATTAGCATAAGTAGTGTATGCTCAACTGCCTTTGCTGGGAGGATATTAGCTCCACTGACATCCCACTGGACTGACACCAGGCATTAGCATAATATGGGCTTGATAAGAGCAGAATTGCAAGTCAAAGTATATTACCTTTTTATTTCTTTTTCTTTTTATTAAAGAGCCAAGTGGATGTTTACTTTGGAAAAAAAATAGCACTGATGTATTACTAGAATGTTAAAACTCTATACCTTAGTCTTTTACTAATAAAATATTTACATCAAATATTTGCTTTAAAGTAGGATTCTAGATTGTTACCACAAATTTATAACAACATGCTAAATGCTTTATAACTTACTCCCTTTTTAAATCGAATAATCTTTGATTTAGTGATCCTAATACCCTATTGAGATGATTTGTGAATAAAGAATTAAAAAGTGGAAAAAAATTTTTTAAAAAAGCCAAGGCAATGCCTGCTTTTTGTAAATGAGAACATTGAAAATAAGTTTTCTCTTATTGAAATGCAAATTTAGGAAGGCTTTTGTTTAATTTTGTAGATCTCTGTTTGAAAAGTGAAATTAGGATAGCTGTTAACTCTTTTTAAAATTTTTTATTAGAAGCCTCTTTCCCATAAGTATTGATATTTTATCCATAAGTTCTTCATTGTCCATTAAAATTTTTTAAATTCCTAATTGAAGTATACTTGACATATAATGTTAGTTTCAGACATACAACCTAGTGATTCAACAACTCTACATGACAAAATGCTTACCATGGTAAAGGTATTAGACTATCATTAGCCATGTTCCTGGTGCTGTACTTTTCATCCCCATGACTTATTTAAGGTATATCTTATTTTTTACTGTATTCAGTTTTACCATTGCAAAAGAAAAAAAAATGTCCTGCAGGCTGTAGGCAGTTGGAAAAGTGTTACCGGAAAAGAAAACAGAGTAAAAATATCCTACAGTACCATGGGACAGAAAGAAACATTTCGTTTTTTAATGAATTCTATTTTAATATTTCTACTGTATTTAAGTTCTCCTTTTAAAAAGTTTTATATTTGTATATCTTAAGAATGTACAATAATTTAACTTGAAAAATTTTAACTCTAATAAAGAGTTTTTAAAAAGAATTCAAATAAATTGCTATATCAAAAGATAGAAATGTCATAACATACTGTTATATTTTCTCACATGTACTACTTATTTAATTAGTTCTACTATTAATCACTTCTCATTACACTAACAAGGCTTATTGCTGTTTTTTTAAATAAAAGCATTTATTTAGTATAGATGTAAATGATACCGAATATATAATTTTAAATAAATATCTATTTTTCATATTCTTATGTTGAAGTATTAAGTCATGCGGATGAAAAAAAGCATATTATATTTACATATACTTATTGTATATTATGCTATTATGTTTGAGGGGTTTTAAAAATTCAAGGTATCTGTGCCCTGGGTTAACTCTCTTAAAAAGTTACTCACCTTCCTAGCCAAAATTCCTACCTGTCCATTCAGGGCTCCCAGAATGCATGACCCAATATAGAGATAAAGGTAGAAGCTGCCTTTCCTTTTACGACCTAGCCTTGAAAATTACACATTATCACTTCTGCTGAGAAGAATCAGACTATCTTATGATAACAGGAGTGTCACATTGTAAATATATTTTAAAACTACCACCAAATATGGAGAATACAGTCATTCATCAATGTTTAGTAGGCAAATAAAGTGATACACTCTTTTTGGAGAGCAACTTGGAAATGTCTACCAAAAGGAGAAGTGATTCTATTTCTAGGAGCTTAGAGTATGAATAGACTCACACAAAAAAATGCCATATATATTCATTTGAGGTTTCCCTACCCTACCCTGAGTTTTGATTTTGAAAGTATTCAAAACTACAAAAACTCTTGTGGAAGCCTAGACATTGGAATAAATTATTTGACACTCTTCTCATTGAGACCAAAGATTTCTTTCCCCTCCCTTTGAATCTGAGCTACTGAGACAGCTTTGAGCAGAAGAAAATGGCAAATATTACCCTGTAGCCGCCTGGGTCTAGCTTTTAAGAGGAATGGTGATTGCTGGTATGGTTTCTTGAAGCTTTGAGCCATCACCTAAGTTCAACTAACTACCCTAGTGGGGAGACAAAGCAAAGAGAACTTGGGACTACATGGAGAGGCAGAGGGTTCCAGCAAAATCCAGTCTTTCATCCATTCCCACCAGTCATGGTTTGGATTCTCTGGAACAGCTCATCCATCAGCTGAAAGCCACAGAGGACTCCAGGTAATGCCCCATAGAGTAGAACAATCATCCATCTAAGCCCTTCCCAAATTCTTGAACCATAAGGTGGTGAAATATAATAGAGTGTTGATTTTTTTTTGCTTTAGCCACTGAGGTTTGGATTTGTATGAAACACAGCAATAAATAGAACAGCTCTATACCTTTTTTTTTTTAAAGATTTTTTTCTTTCTTTCTTTCTTTATTTGTTAGAGAGAGCGAGCACAGGCAGACAGAGTGGCAGGCAGAGGCAGAGGGAGAAGCAGGCTCCCTGCCAAGCAAGGAGCCCGATGTGGGACTCGATCCCAGGACGCTGGGATCATGACCTGAGCCGAAGGCAGCTGCTTAACCAACTGAGCCCCCTGGGCGTCCCAGCTCTATACCTTTTACTCATTTTGTCCCATTTGTGCTCTCTCCGTCTCTGTCTCTTTCTTTTTCACACACACACACGCATACTGTCTCTCTCTCTCTTTTTTGCCTGAATCATTTGAAAGTAACATGCAAATATCACAATGCTTCAGTTCTAAATATTTCAGCATGAATCCTTCATAATCATACCATTATCGTTCTCAAGATACTTAAGATAAATACAATAATATTATATAATATAGTGTCCACATTCAGATTTCACCAGTTACTCTGATAATGTCTTTATACAGCTTTTTTAAAAATCTAGAATCCAATCAAAGATTACCAGATTACCCATAGTATTTAGTTGTCATGTTTTTTTAGTCTTGTTTTACTCTAGTACAATAAGCTCCTGCCTTTTTTGTCTTTCATACTACTGATAATTTTGAGGAGTTCAGAGCAGTTGTCTTGTAGAATATTCAACCATCTGGATTTGAAAATTTATTTTCTCATGATTACCTTAGGGCTAAACATTGGTGGTAGTTTTGCAGTTTGGGGTGATATGCACTTTCCATTATGTCATATGAGGGGACACATCATAACAGCTTGTCCCATTGTGGATAATGCCAGTTTGATGACTTGATTAAGGTGATGTGCACAGGATTTCTCCATTGTAAAGATATATATTTCACTTTATAATTAATAAGGATTCTGTAGCATCATACTTTGAGACTGCATGAATATCATATTCCCTGACAACTTTTCATCACATTGGTTTTTTTTTTTAAAGATTTTATTTATTTATTTGAGAGAGAGAGAGTGAGAGAGTGCATGAGTGAAGGGAGGGGCAGAGGGGAAGAGAGAGGGAAAAGCAGACTCCCTGCTGACTCAAGACCTGGAGATCATGACCTGAGCCAAAGTCAGATGGTTAAGCAGTTAACCCACTAAGCCACCTAGGTGCCCCTCATCAAATTGCTTTTTAACATTCATTCAGGATCCTTGCTTGGCTCAATTATTAGGTAGGTGGTTGCATAATGGTGGTTTGCTAATTCTGTATTTTTTCCTACATTTCCTTGAAGGCATTCTTCTCTAAAGTTCTTTACCTCCTACCTCTCCTTTTTTCTGATCACAATAGACTAAAGGATTTTTCTTTTCTTTTTGCCTTATTGAGGTATAACCGACAAAACTGTAAGGTATTTAAAGTGTATAACTTGGGACGCCTGGGTGGCTCAGCTGGTTAAGCAGCTGCCTTTGGCTCAGGTCATGATCCCAGCGTCCTGGGATCGAGTCCCACATCGGGCTCCTTGCTTGGCAGGGAGCCTGCTTCTCCCTCTGCCTCTGCCTACCACTCTGTCTGCCTGTGCTAGCTCTCTCTCTCTGTAACAAATAAATAAATAAATTCTTTAAAGTGTGTAACTGATGATTTGAAAGGTATACATTGAGAAAAGAAGCTCCCCTATTAAGTTAACTAACATAATCATCCCCTCACATATTTACTCTTTGTTTCATTAGAAGATTTAAATTTACTCTCTTAGCACATTTCAATGACAGAAGTACAATGTTATGCACTTTGGTCACCGTGTCATACATCAGATCCTCAAAACTTAATTGTTCTTAGAACTGAAAGTTTATACCCTTTTTACCAACCTATCCCTCTTTCCTCCATCCCCTAGCCCATGGTAGCCACACTTTTCTACTCCATTTCTGTAAGTTTTACTTTCTTTAGATTTTAGATTCCACATATAAGTGATACCATGCAGTACTTGTCTTTCTCTGGCTCATTTCACTTGAAAAATATCATGACACTTTCTTTGGGTCTCCATGCTTTCTGATGAGAAATATGCTGTAATTCTGTTTTTCCCTTCTAGGTATAGTGTTATTTTTCTCTGGCTACTTTCAAAAAAATTTATTTTTAATCTTTAGTTTTCAGAAATTTAATTATGATGTGTCTTGGTGTAGATTCCTCTGGGTTAATCTCTTCGGCATTCACTTAAATTCTTGAAACTGTGGGTTTATGTCTCTTGCAAAATTTGCCAAGTTTTTATCTATTATTTCTGTGAGTACTTTTTCAGCTCTTCCCTCTTTCCCCTCTTCTTCCAGAATCTGATGACACAGTGCTAGATCTTTTGTTTTAGTACCACAGGACTTTGAGGCTTTGTCCTTCTCCAGTCTGTTTCTCTCTGTTCTTTGGAGTTCTAGCTTTTTGTCTACTGGGGTTTTTTTTACTTCTGTTATCCACTGAATTTTTATTCCAATTGCTGTAATTTAAAGTAATCTATTTGGTTCTTCTGATTTTCTTTTTTTAATAACATTTAAAAAATTTAAAAGATCTATTTATTTACTTGAGAGAGAGAGTGAGAGAGCAGGGGGACGGGCAGTGGGAGACAGAGGGAAGGCTCAAGCAGACTCCCTGCTGATCATGGAGCCCTACACAAGGCTTGATCCCACAACCCCGAGATCATGATCGGAACCAAAATCAAGAGTCAGACGCTCAACTGGCTGAACCACCCAGCTGCCCCTGGTCCTTCATCATTTTCTATTTCTTTGCTGAAGTTTTCTATGTTTCATTTGTTTCAAGCATGTTTATAATTGCTTATTGAAACATTTTTATCATGGCTGCTTTAAAAGATTTGCCAGATAATTCTATCTCTATTGGCATCTATTGATTACTTTTTCATATGATCTGAGATCTTCCTACCTCTTCGTATGATAAGTAGTTTTTAGGTGAAACCTGGACATTTTCATATTGTGTTATGAGACTCGGGATCTTATTTACACCTTCTGTTCCAGCTGGCTTTCTTCGGCACTACTCCATCAGAGTGAAAGAGTGAGATGCCTCCTGTCTGTCAGGTGAAGGTAGAAGCCCAGTTCCATTCAGCCTTTCTTGATACCTGAATTGGAGCGATTGCCTGTGACTGCTGGGAGGGGATGAGAGTTCTGGCCCTTCCTGTGGTCCTCAATGCCACCCCTGGGGAGGTGGCCCATTACTGCTGGGTAATGGGAAAAGTCCTGACTCTTCACTAGCATCCTTTGACCTTACCTCATCTGGAAGAGATGCAACACTACCTTACTACCATGTTGGGTGGAAGTCCAGGCTCCGTGTCTGGCCTCCACTGACATAGCAGAGCTGTGGGGGAAGACCAAGTTATCATCAGTGGGGACAGAAGTCCCAGCTCCCTGTATAGCCTTTTCTGATCCCATCATGGCAGGTTGCGGAGATGCCTGTTAGAGCCACACAAAGATGGAGGTCTAAGCTTCCCACTCAGTCTCTGCTGGTGAGGGTAGGAATGGGTTAGTCTCTTCTGTGCTGCCTGCCTGAGGTAAGTGGTCATCAGCTGAGAGTTTGCATCCTTCAAGACTACCCCCTCATGGTATTTTGGCTAGAAAGAGCAGGTTTTCTTGGCACTTTTCCCATCTGTGCCCATTGGTGTTTCTGATTTACGATCTCCTTCAACTCTAAAGCTGGGATTATAAGGCAAAAAGAAAACCTGGAGAATTCACCACTGTGCCATTCCATGGCCCTAAACTCTCTAGCCAGTCTGCCTTCTTCTCTTTACCTTTCATAGATTTCTTATATTTGTTTAATATATAATACCCAGTGGGAGAAATAGGGGAAAGTATGTTTATTCTATATTCCTGGAAGCAGAAGTTTCCCTGTGTTGGATTTTATCAGAAGTTTTTCTGAATCTATAGATATGATGTTTCTTTTTGACTTTTTGATGTATTGATTTGACCTATGGATGTATTATTGATCCTTAACAGGTCTTCTAAAATAAATACATAGTACCAGTTTTTAAAAAAATGTATGTAATAGATCATAGAAATATATGTATGCAAATTAGATAAATCTTTTAAAAAGAAGCCTGTGTATTTAAAAGAATAATTACCATTTATCTAAAAAATGGTTTAAATGAAACATTATTCTCTAGTTCTTAAAAAGAACTATTTTAAAGACGATTGCTTCTTATCAGATTTTCAGAGAGACAACAATGCTCATTTTCTTTTTCTCCTTTTTTCCCTATCAGTTTAAAACTGAATTTTACATTGAATTTAGAAGAACGGTACCCAGAATATTTTAATACTCAGTTCATTTTTTCCAACATAAGGCCCTCATTAAAATGGCAACCTGATTCTTGCAATTGCTTGAGGCAGAAATCTTAGAGTTCTTGATTCCTTCCTTTCTCTCTGTCTAGTTATCTCTTTAGCTGTAGATCTGTGTGTCTTATTCTGCCTTCCTTAGGTCCTCTCTGCCCCCTACCACCCCTGCTCCCAGCCCCCCATATAAAATAGAACTCCCACATCTTTCCCTTTCTTCCTTACTTTGGTCTCTTTCTGCCATACCATTTACTCCTACCTGGCAGGTTCTGTATTTATTCGTTCACACAAACCATAAGCTCTATCAGGGCGGGAAGTTTGTCCTGTTCACCGCTTTATTCTAGGTCCCAGAACAGCATCTAGCACGTTGCAGGGACTCAGTAAATATTTGTTGGACGAATGAGTAGATAAACTGATGGAGACTGTGGTGTATGCATGACTTCATGAAGATCGGCTGGTCTTTGTGCTTTTCACTCTAATTTGGCATTCAGATTTCTTATGTTGCTTCCTCTTGATGTTACAAAGCCCAAACTTAGGCTTCGACAAAGCAAATTAAAATCCCTAATAAAAGAGGCAGACTTTCAGGATTGTAACAAGCCCCCAAATAAAGGTTTGTCTCCACCTTGATATGGTATGCATTATGGACCATAATTATAGTACATCTTATGGACAGTATGCTAATGAGGGGCATGGCAAGGGATGCATGCAGAGTTTAATTGCAAGTCACCACTGCACTGGAGTTCAGCCTTTCTGCATTGAGCCATTCATCATGAGTGACAGCCAGGAGAAGGAGGAGAAGCAGCAGATTCTTCCATAGACCACTCTCCCGCCTGCTTGCCTCACCCTGCCATTCCATTTACAGTCCTCTTTGTTGGCTGCAGTCATTCCCAGAGGATGTGTTTATCACGATGGAAAAAACCCGAATGACATCAGCAGCAGCACTTACAACTCTGCGCTCTGATCCAATAAATAATGTGTGCTCAGTGTGTGGGCAAGTTGAAGCAACCCTAACCTTATCAAGAACCAAGCAGGGCTAGCAAGCACCAGTCTCACCTGTGAGCTGGGTAGACAAGCAGAAGCCCAGGCCTCGCCCAGGCCTCACCCAGACCTGCATTTTAACAAGATCTCCAGCAATCTGTGTAAATAGTCAAGTTTGAAAAACACTGGACTATAGAAGATCTGACTAATGTCTAAAGCCACTAGCTCTTTTAGGACATGATCTAAACCCCTCAGATCACAAATACAATTCAACTCAAGTGAGGAAAACAAGACGTTTCCCTTCTCGTCCAGGGGATGTAAGAGAAACAGAAGTTGAGTTCACACACTAAACTGACCTATGAAGGTATGCAGTTGCCAAAGCTCTTTTATGAAACTCTCATTTCATTCTCTGGAAAGTATGTATTATCCTTACTGTTTTCGATGGAGCAAACTGATATTCAGGAAGTGAACTGGCTTAAGGTGACACAGCAAGTAAATTGTACAAAAATTGCCAGGACCAATTTTTAGATAACTACCGCCCCATTCACCCAATCCAGTCCTCTTTTCCTTCCTCATAAAATTGTCTTCCTTCCTTCCTACCACTCTCCCTGCCTCACTCCCTCCCTCTCTCCTTATCTCCCTTCCTTTCTTTTTTTTTTTTTTAAGATTTTATTTATTTATTTGACAGGCAGAGATCACAAGTAGGCAGAGAGGCAGGCGGAAAGAGAGAGGAGAGGAAGCAGGCTCCTGGCCAACCAGAGAGCCCAATGCGGGGCTCGATCCCAGGACCCTGAGATCATGACCTGAGCCGAAGGCAGAGGCTTTAACCCACTGGGCCACCCAGGCACCCCTTCTCTCTTCCTTTCTTAGTAAAAGATAATATGTAAGCAGTCAAAGCACATTTTCCTCCCTTCTCGTAACTGAATCCCACATTTATTTAACATGACACAGCTCTGAACAAATCAATTTTTGATGATTCTTTGCAAATCATTTATTTGAATTTATCTGAAAGGCCCCACCTCTTGTGAATGTTCATCATGTGGTTAATGTTATATGGATAAAGACTCAGTGTGTATTTGGGGTCAACTAAATGAGTGCTCTGCATTGTAGCAATCTGTAAAGAGATCCCTAATTAAATGGTACCATTCAGCTTTAAATTATGTTCATGAATATTTGCCGCTACAAAGGAAAAAAGATTTAACATAATTCTGGGGGGAGGAATAAATTGTAAGGATTTGAGAAGAGCGAGGGACATATCTAGTAGTTTCCTAAAAGGATCTCTCACAGGGCGCCTGGGTGGCTCAATGTGTTAAAGCCTCTGCCTTCAGCTTGGGTCCTGATCCTGGGGTCCTGGGATTGAGCCCCGCATTGCATCGGGATCTCTGCTCAGCAGGGAGCCTGCTCCCCTGCCTCTCTCTGCCTGCTTTTCTGCTTACTTGTGATTTCTGTCAAATAAATAAATAAAATCTTTAAAAAAAAAAAGATCTCTTACAGATAACATGAGAAAGAAAGTATCCTTATTTGACTTAATATGTGTTTATGGTGGCCGTTAGGAGTGGAGATAGCAGTGGGGGGTTATGGGAGACGGTGCAGAGGGTTATGCATTTGCCCATGTATAATTTGATCATAATACCCACTTAAACATCTTTCTTTGCAACATTTTAGGACAGATCTTATACCGGTATCATTGCAGAAGACTGGTAATAACAGCAATGAGTAAATTATATGTCTGTAAGCAAAATTATCAGTTATTAAGTCAGTGTATACTGAGACAAGCTTGAGAATATCATGAATACTTGCATTTTTAAATTCTTTCAGGTCTCTTCTGCAGCTTCCTTGCTAAAAAAAAATGGAAGAGCTGAAGGTTTTAAAAGCATTTACTCCTCCACAAACCTCATATTAAATGGCTGTTGGGGGGTACACAAAATATTAAATGTAACAGATTTATAGTGTTTGTTTATTTTAAGTGTCTGACCTAGTTGTGTTTGGGAATCTGAAATCCAGTTTGGAGAAGCCACAGCTCGGGTAGCGTCTGTGCTCCCATCATGCCAGCGGGCTGTAAGTTACAAAAGTATGGCTCAAGAAACACCAGCTGACATTCTGTACCTGCCCTAGTGGGTCTCAAGGGTCCAAGAAATATGTATTGTCTATACGTTTGGTACATCATGTGAATTCTCTACAGGATCTGTTTTTCCATCAGCCATACTTCATCAGCGATCATTTAATTGGAAATTGGAGCACTATAGGATGTTCATAGCTTATTGCCATTATTTAATATTTGTTTTATGACCAGCCAGGAAGGGGTTGCAATTTTTCTCTTGGGGGAACAGATACAATCAGAACCATCAACCCCAAGCATACATAAAACAGGATCTAAATCACATTTATCTCCCACCAGAGAACCAGAAACACAGTGACTATGTCTCCAGAATTAAAAATTAATGGCCATAAAAGGGACTATAAAAGAGGTGAAAAGGATGTAGGTTTTGTAACAATACACAAGGAGCACCTAGAGGACAATTTATTTGCATTTTGGAGCTGGAAAGTTACAAAGATGCTCAATTCTGTTTAACAATTTTTAAAACGAAAAATGCTTGTTTGCAAAAACCAACTGGAACTCAGTTAAACTGTGTTTGGAAATGAAAGATTTCTAGTCTGAATTTTTTATTCAACTGACAAGGAAATGCAACCAGATAACTGAAAAACCTATTTTGTTATGCTTGAAGATAATTTTATTAGAATAATATTACTTGTTTGCTCCAATTTTGTGGTCATTTGTAAAAAATCAAATATTGACTCTAAGGGAAAATATCCCTTTGATCTTAAGATGAAAGTAATACAATCACAATCTTTACCAGTTCATTTCATAATATCGTAGCACAAGCTCACTTATTTATCCACCTGGAGAAATTTTCACTCTGCTACATTTTTTTAAGATTTTATTTATTTATTTGACAGAGAAAGAAAGATCACAAGTAGGCAAAGAAGCAGGCAGAGAAAGAGGGGGGAAGCAGGCTCCCCGCTGAGCAGAGAGCCTGATTCGGGACTCAATCCCAGGATCCTGAGATCATGACCTGAGCCAAAGGCAGAAGCTTAACCCACTGAGCCACCCAGGTGGCTACAAAAATTGCTACATTTTTAAAGAAAAAAGGCTAGGCATTTGTCCATTGTATTTAACAGGACAGTTGGTACCCTGTGCTGGTAAAATTAATGCTATTTCATGGAATAAAATTCCTTATACAGCTGCATATGAGAAGGATTATACTTTATGTTTGTATATCCTATATTTATACCACACATTTTCTAAGAATTCCTATACATTGGGATCTTTTTTTTTTTAAGTCTTTTTTTTTTTTTAAAGATTTTATTTATTTATTAGTTAGAGAGAGAGAGAGAGAGCGAGCACAGGCAGATAGAGGCAGAGGGAGAAGCAGGCTCCCTGCCGAGCAAGGAGCCCGATGTGGGACTCGATCCCAGGACACTGGGATCATGACCTGAGCCAGCTGATCATGAGCAGCCGCTTAACCAACTGAGCCACCCAGGCATCCCTATACATTGGGATCTTGACAAATGTTTGTTGAATGACTAACTGTCATACATTGCTCTCCCAGACAAATGAGCACCATAGGATGAATTGCTTCGTATTCACCCACACTGCCCAATGATGAACACGAGAAGAGAGAGGTCAGATGTTTGCCAATATCCTAAATTTAAACCATGCACTACCTTTTGGCTACTAGAGGAAAATGACGTAGAGAGAGCTAGGGGACAAGCTGGAACCTGATTGCAGCTCACCTTTGCCTGGAAGAACGAGATGCCACTTCTTACCTCAGTCCACACAGATCTGATTACTTCAGGAGAGTGTCGTCGAGTCTCTTACAAAATGCCTTTAGGGACGCCAGGCTGGCTCAGCCGGTGGAGCATGCGACTCTTGATCTCAGGGTTGGGAGTTGGAGCCCATGTTGGGTACGGAGATTACTTAAAAAAAAAAAAAAAACAACTAAAACTAATTGCCTTTAGATTTGTATTTTTCATTTACAGGTCCAAGTGAACTTCTTTCAAACAAAGAAAGAGTTATGGCTGAATCTTTCTTCCTTAGACAGGATTATTGGCCCTTAAGGAATTTGGCAAAAACTATTTTACAAAGGTCAGGAATTTATCAATGTCAAGAAGAGTTGGATTTGAAACCCATCTATGTGGTTCATCAGCTGTCTATCTTGGGGAAAATTACAAAACCTCCACATTCCTCAGTTTCCTTACCAGCAAAGTGGCAGTAAAAAGAGTTGCTAGACCATAGGTGGTTGTGGGGATTTAATGAGCTAATTCTTACAAAGAATGAAACAGTGCTCTTCACATATAACACCAATAAATGTTAAATACTATTAATACTTCTCCTGACTTTGCTGGTTGTTTTTACTTCTAGTTGTACTTATTTTTAAATTGGAAGGACACATGGTGAGAATTATTGGAATGCTTTGTTACATTTTATTTGCAAAGACAATATTCAGAAAATTTTTCAAAACTTTCTAATGCTAGCACTATAACATAATTATTTTTTGTATATATTTCCTTCTTTTTGTCATATGCATGTATGTTTCTACATAGTTTAAATTAACCCACAAATAACAAATTCCATGTTTGTGTTCCCTTTTTCCGCTTACCATAACCTCTACATATTTGATATATTTCTAGAGGCTTAGTAATAATTTTCAATGGCTATATAATAGTTCACCCTTTCCACTTTTGTGGATAATAGTATAACAGGCAGTTCTGCTTTGTTGAAATATTTTCATAGTAAAACTTCCAAAGAACAAAATAACTAATGATAATAATAGCAACAGCCATCACCTTGACTGGTATTTCGATGCTGATTCCTGGTTAAAGATTTTTGAGTTCTTACATGCTGTGGTCCTCCCTACCCCATGCCCCACTTAGGACGAAAGGACCTTCAGAGCAGTCTAGCTATATGCCTGACAGGGCAGGGTAGTTTTCTGAGTTGAAAGCAAGCGAGTGCTCAAATACTGACTCTCTCAAAAATACAAACCCTGTTCTGCAGCATTTGCCAATTTCTGCGGTGTAAATATCCCCTCCATGACGAATTTGCAACCACCAATTGTGTTAACAACTGGCTATGAAATTCCTGAAAATTTAGCCGCCTCTTAGGAGCTGTATGAATTGCCTCCTGCTTAGCAGTGGACGTGGAGTTGAAGCCTTTCTGGAATGTACAACAAACATCTTCAATGGGCCAGTAACCTAAACATCTCACAGTTGATTCTATTACCTGTGTTTTTGTTACTCAAAGTATGGTCTGAGGACAGAAAAGCAGAATCATGGGCCCTACCCAGGATATACCCAGAATTAGAATCAGCATTTTTACAAGATGCTAGGGTGCTTTGTGCCCACATTCATGTTTGAGAAGCGCTGCTCATTCTAGAACAGTGGTTTACTATCTGCATCTGAAAGGATGCACGGCTCCAGAGAGCTTCTCTGTCCAGGAATATGCAGACAGGTCAATGCATATGGGTTTTATTGCAAGAAAGCCAAAGTCTCTTTTCAATTAAAGAAAATATGAGGAATTACTCTATTTACTAACACCTTCTGAAGAGTGAAGACTGATATCCTACTTACTTGACATCTAGTAAGAAAATCACACATGTGAACTCTGCTTGAATATTCATTCTAAAAAATAAACACTCCATTGGCTGTGTTCCCTTCCTTTTCTTCCAAATTTTCTGTCCAATCTTCTACCAGTATTTCTAAAATCATTTCTCACATAAATATTTTGTGCATGAATCCTTGACTCAGAGTCTGTTTCGGGGAAAATCTTAACTATGACCCTGTTGCATAGTCTGGGAGACACAAAGTGCAACTTTGGTCTGAGGAGGAGAAATGACAATCCAGCTAAGTTATGGCTTGAGTTGGCCCTCAGAAACTTGCCAGGACTTCCAGAAGTGAAGATCAAAAAGATGAAGGAAACTCCTATTGAGAGGACAAGGGGGAACAGCCTAATGTATGCTTAGGAAATAAGGCAAAATGTATGTTTAGGAAATGAATGTTTATTTAAAAAATAGTTTAAAATTTAACCAAGTGTGTATCTGGGGGGCAGTGCTCTTCAAAGTCTGGTTTGTGGATTGGCGGTGGTCCTCGAACTCTTACGAGTCCCAAAAGATAAGTACCGAAAGTGACAGTGTCGGTCTAGAAATGTTTATAGCAGAGTAACATCACTGTGACATTTTATTGTATTTAACAAAAATATCAATTCATAGTGGATAAGGATGGGGCGAGCTGGTTTTTCAGTATAGATGCTTTGAGAAGAACAGCTCTATAGTCTTTAATCCTAGGAAGGAAAACAAAATCTATCATCTGAGAACTAAGTTATAACATGGTTTATTGATGAGTACTCAGAGAGGAAAATTCCCCCAAAGAGCTCATGCTTACCCAGAATTTACCAAAGGCACAGTACTAACATATTAAAGGAAAGAATGTGTCAGTCTGGAAAGGGGCAACGTTATATCCCCTAAAGAAAAGGAGCCCATCTAGCTTTAATCCTAGAGGGAATCCCAGCTCTTGGAACTTCCTCAGTCATTTTGTCAAGGTTGGATCTTTGGAGGTCTGTAAAAATGCACAATATCTAACTCCCCCAGCTCTGAATCTACAAGCACCAAACAAACTTCCAGGCTCTAATTTGGTTTCCTGTGTAGATCACCCACATGGAGCCCACTCTGGTCAGGCAACATGAGTTACCTTGTCTACATCACAGTTATAGCTCCCATGGTTTGGTTTTACACATCAGGATTTGGAACTCAAAGAAAGTGAATTCCACCTGACAGAACACTGATCAAGTTTCTGAGTCTGAGTCTTGGTTAATACACCTAAGAAAAATGCTAACTGTAAGGTCTCATACAATATGGTTCCCTGTGCTGAGCTTATCCATCTGAGATTTCTCCAGATGGAGGATCACAATCATGGAGGGTCTTGGATCTTAAGTCAGCTTGGTTAATAAATGCATTCAGATCTGTGGAAAACCAAAGAATAAAATATGTCATAGAATGATCCATTGCTAGTCCAATGGACTGTAACTTGGGTTTCAGAACCTCTTGTCTCCTGCTCTCAGGATTCAATCAGATTCTTTATGTGAGAATACAAACTTCTAGTATGCATTAAGATAAAAAGTCTTTAATCATAGCTAGTAATTATTAAGTGCTTATTGTATGCACAGCACTGGTGCCAATCATCATATTTAATGCTCCCAACAATACCTTGAAATGAGAACTATTATTTCCATTACACAGAGGAGGCCACTGAAGAATGGAGAGATTAAGTAACTTGCCCAAGTTCACAAAGTTAGTAAGAACAGAGACATTAAGTAACTTGCCGAAATTCACAAAGTTAGTAAGTACTGGAGTCGCCTGTCAGTGAAGTGACTGCCTTTGGCTCAGGTCATGATCCCAGAGTTCTGGGATGGAGCCCGGTATTGGGCTCTGTCTGCTCAGCAGGAAGTCTGCCTCTGCCTCTTCCCCAGCTCATGCTCTCTTTTGTACTCTCTCTCAAATAAATAAATAAAAACTTTAAAAAGAAAGCAAGTATTGAGGACAAGATTCAGACCTAGGCTCTTTGGCTTAGTCTTACTCTTGGCCACTTTTCTCTTCTCTGCTGGTTTTTGGTTTTCCAATACTAGTTTTCTCTATTGAATCAGAAAAACTGAGGATCATAAAAGTCTTTGTCTCAAGGAACCAAACCCAGATGATAGTGAAAATGGAAACTGTCTTTTGTCTCAGAGTAAATCGGTTCTGTTCCCTGGACTTGGAAGAATTCACTTTGTGATTCTGATTCATATTCAGGTGGTTGAACAGTGGTTGTTAAAAAGCCCCAAGTCTAGGGGCTTCATCTAGCTGGTTATATCCACACCAATGGGATTTTTAAAATTTTACACTCCCGGTTTTCTAACCTTTTAATTTTACTTCAAATTATTAAAGAAATACATTCTCATGATAAAAGTACATTTTGAAACAGTATGAAAGGGTATTAAGTGAAAAAGAGGAATATCCATTTCTTGCATGTTCCCCACAATCTTATCCAATTCCTCAGTGTTAACCACTATTGCCAAATGCTTATAGTACTTCAGTAAATGTGTCCAGGCATTTACAACTAATAGTTTTGTGAATATTACCACACTACAGATGATATCCTACCTCTTTTTTTAAATAATATATCTCCCGATACATAATTTCTACAAATATATAGAGATCTATTGAATGCTGCATTGCTTGACAGGCACTGGCAAAGCAGGGACAGATAAAGGAAAGGACAGGAGAAGGAGCGCCTAGATAGCTCAGTCGGTGGGATGCCCAACTCTTGGTTTCAGCTCAGGTCATGATCTCAGGGTCCTGAAGCTGAGTCCTACATCAGACTCTGCTTTCAGCAGGGAGTCTGCTTGAGGATTCTCTCTCTCTCCCTCTTCCTCTGCCCCTCCCCTACCCCCGCCACACACACACACACACACACACACACACACACACACTCTCTCTCTCTCTCTCTCTCTCTCTCTCCTTCTCTCTCTCTCAAATAAATGCATAAATCTTAAGGAGAAAAAAAAAGGAAAGGAAAGAAAAGAAGGGAGGAAGGAAGAAACCAACTTTGATAAATTTAGACAAAGTATGTTGCAAGATACTTTCAGAATCTAAAAAAAATCTAGAAAGAAGCTATTTTGATTTAGTGTATGAGTTTTGAGTTTCGTAGTTTAAATTTATTTTATTTATTTTTTTTAAAGATTTTTTATTTATTTGATAGGGAGAGACACAGTGAGAGAGGGAACACAGGCAGGAGGAGTGGGAAAGTCAGAAGCAGGCTTCCCCAGAGCAGGGAGCCCAATGCGGGGCTCGATCCCAGGACCCTGGGATCATGACCTGAGCCTAAGGCAGACGCTTAATGACTGAGCCACCCAGGCGCCCCTAGTTTAAATTTATTTTAAATTGGAATTATGTGTTGGGGGAGCCCTGTAATATTTTCAATGTTTAGGGCTTTGAAGTCCTTAAACTATCTCTGAATCTAACTCATTCTTTTAAAAAAAAAAAAAAAGATTTTATTTATTTATCTGACAGAGATGGAGACAGTGAAAGAGAGAGAATACAAGCAGGGAGAGTGGGAACGGGAGAAACAAGCTTCCTGCTGAGCAGGGAGCCCGATGTGGGGCTCGATCTCAGGACCTTGGGATCATGACCTGAGCCGAAGGCAGATGCTTAATGACTGAGTCACACCAGTGCCCTTAATTCATTCTTTTTAATGGCCTCATCCATTTTGCAAGGTACCATATTTATTTAACCAGTCCCTGTTAAGGGTCATGTACAAAATTTATAATTTATGATTACAAACAACATTGCAGTGAACATTTATATCTGCATCTGTTCACTTTTGCTTACCTGTAGGCATACAACTGTGTCCATGACTATAAATTCCTGCAAGTCCGATCCCCCCATTTTATTCTGAGATTTTCTTGACGACTTAAACATTTTCTGGAAAAAAGAAAACAGAATTTCGTATGAGAAGATCACAATATTAATTAAGGTTTTGGATAGAGGAGACAGTCTGTTTCATTGTTTTAAAATTTGACTTCAGGAAATCTTGTTGGGAGAACGCAACAAATTTTCTTGCACTTGGTAGAAAAAGTTAGAGAGTCTTTCACACAGGTGTAGTTGGTGGCATTTAGAACCTTCCAGAAAAACATCACTATCCATTCACCAAATGATCACTGTTTTCATCAGTAAATACTATCATTATGCACTTTTCAATTTTCACTGTACACAGTAACCCACAGGTACTAAGAAACAAGGAGAAAAGGCAGGACTCCTCATTAGCATTTTTGTTTGTTAGTTGTTTTTATTACTTAAACAGTCCTGTTGAGATTCATTGGCTTTTTCACTAGGATGTGGGTGGGGCCATTAATTTGGAGCCCTGAGTAGTAAGACAACCTCAGAAATGAGAATCTCTTTCCCTTATTAAAAGAGTCTTGTAAAAGTTCAGTGAACAGGACCCATTCTAAGACTGCAGTTTGTGCTGCCTTCCACTGAATTCTACTTTAGAACAAATACTCATGATAATGCACGATCCTATTACGTTTCACAAGCCAGCATCGATCTTTTCCTTGGAGAACATGCCACCGTATTAGGCAATTTGGACATACACAGCAGAGGGCAGATTTGGGCTTGGAGTAATTAATTTCTAATTAGTCATCTAAGGGTGTGTGAACATGAAAGCACATGTGCAAATATACTCGTCTTTGAACGTTCACCCTGAGCCTCCTTTGTAGATGACACTAGCCCAGCTGTGTGGAAGAGAAAAGCTAAGCTGTTGGGATTGTAGAACTCTTAGAATTTCCATAGGTCACCATTTTTCTTACGGTCAAAAGACTTTTTTTTCCCAGCCATTGAATCCATTTTATATTCACTCCCATTTTGAAACTGGACCACCATGTTGGAACCCCATGTTTCCTGGAGCATTTGCTGCTTTCACAGGGCAAAGAAGCCCTAGATCCCTGACTGCCTTGTGAGGACCGTCTCCCCAAGATTATTTAGTCCTTAGCACACATAGCTTACCTGATTAGTCTCCATTAAAGTTAATGTAAGACAAATACTCATCCTGTGAGGAGAATGCCTGTAAGTTTAATAATGCCCCAGGGAACATGGATGACCTCACACCTCCAACCCAGACATTGTTTAACCCTACCCCACAACTTGTGAATTTCAATTATTTGTTCAGAAGGGCCATTCATAATTGCCTGGTGTAAGCCCGCCTTTAGGATGCAAAGCAGAAGACAATGCAAACGCTACCCTGCGAATTAGGGCTGCGGCACTTAAACATATAAATTAACTAGACTGCTTTTCACATCTCTCCCTTTCTATTCTGAGAGGTTTCAGTCTGGTGACATCAAAGACAGGATTATGGGAGAAGATAAAAACTTGATCTAATGTCCATGTTTGAAGTCATGAAAGTCCTCCTCTCTCCATGGCAAAATAACCCTCTTCATAACACACACACACAAAAACCAGGGTCCAGGTGCAAAGGGGTTGGGGGTGGGGTGAGGACAGGGAAGGCTGCTCCAAGGCCTTGGCTTCCCGAGGTTGTAGTTCTAACTGGGTGTTAAAGCCTTGCATTGCCAAATGTGCTTGGGCACATTTGTTCTGCAAATTAATAAAGGCTTGGGCGGGCTTTGTTCTGCAAATTAATATGTTAAGTCTTTCTTTTAAGCCCTTGTGATGTTGGCATGGTTCTTTAATGAGATTTTAACTAGGTTTCCTCACTACCAGCCAAGACCAGAACAGAAATTTTTCTTAGGTGAAAGGAGAGTGATCGTTAACTTCATCATCATTAACAGATATTTCCTTTAATGTCATTTGTCCATCGAATTTCTTGCTCCATAACACACTGTGGTCTTTGTGTCCACCGCACTGCTGGGATGGGAAGCGTATGTATTCACATTCACTAATAGGCTTAAAAATGTTTCAACAAATAGTTTCTTTGGGGGGGAAAGCTTGCGTGAGGAAAGCATACTGTAATTCGAAGACTTTCTCTTAGTTGGGAATTCACAGAAATCGTTTGAGATGAATAGAAACCTCAGCTCTTTAAAAATACACTCAGCGGTAATGCCCAGCGTTGCAGCCTGAAAGATTTATTTTCAAAACTCTGCAAGCTATAGCCCCATGACTTTTAAAGTCTTTACTCCTTTAAGCACTAAATCAGCATTCAAGTGGCTGGTTAATCTCCCAAGGGCCAAAATGAAGTGCTCCGGCCTAGTTTAGGACGCAGACTGACTGTTAGAAAACTCTTTCTTAGCACCAAACCTAGTAAGCATGGAGGATAAACACAGCTTTTGGTCAAAATTGCTGTGTGGGTTTCTCTCCTCACTTTCTCCTTTGTTCATACTTTGTAGGCTCAGAGACACTTGAACCAAAAAGTAGAAAAAAAAAAGGTTTTTTTTATGGGGAGGGAGGTAGCAGGTATTATGAGTTTGTCTTACAAACTTAGTAGGTTAGGTTCGATAACCATGAAAACTCTTAGTTCCTGTCTGTATTTCCAGCCTCCTTGGGTGGAGGGTCAGAATCTTCATTACTGTTCTCCATACACCATGACCGGTGTACCTCCAAAGGGAGAAGGCAGCCCCTGATTGCAGGTATGTCCCGTTCTGGACAACGGCTCTGCCTAACATTTGAAGAGGTCTTTAATCTCCTTATATTCTTCCAAGTTTAATGGCAAAATTAAACCTCCTAGTCGACCCAAAGGACATTGCTACGTGATAGTTGGTGTGGGTCTCACCGTTTTCCAGAAAAGACAGCTTTAAAGAAGGGAAACCCAAGAAGCCCAACAGCTTAGAATCTGAGCTGATGATTTTCATCAGCCTCAGTATTGCCTCCTTATGTTTTCCTGGATTTTATATTTACCTTATACGTTATTTGGTGAAATGTGGTAAAGGTCAACCATTTATTCTCTTGAAGAAATGTGTCAGGCTCCTGATTTCTACTTCCAAAGGCATTTGAGAAAGTTATCACATACAAAGCTTGAAAACTCATGCACACAAGTTACAAAAATGGTCTACAATTAGTTTTTAGAGTTTAAGCCACATACTAGAAACTGTAAGGTAGACTCTTCTCTAAGAAATACTTAGTAAAGGGACCCCTGGGTGGCTCAGTTGGTTAAGCGGCTGCCTTCAGCTCAGGTCATGATCCCAGCGTCCTGGGATTGAGTCCCGCATCAGGCTCCTTGCTCAGTGGGGAGCCTGCTTCTGCCTCTGCCTGCCACTCTGTCTGCCTGTGCTCACTCTCTCTGACAAATAAATAAATACAATCTCAAAAAAAAAAAAATACTTAGTAAAGAAATTTGCCTTTTGCTCTGTGCCAATATTCACAGATTTCTCTCTTCTATTTTCAAAATCCTTTTGTTTTGGACTGATCTTCCAAGGTACAGCCAGACCTATGTAATTTCTATCTATTTTCCTCAAGACCCTCCATGACTGGTATAATGTATTGAATCACCGTGCCTTGAGTGTTGACTATCTTATGGCCCCAGGTAGATACTCAGCCTTTGCAGACAGTTTTGTTGGAAACCCAGGGTTCTGATATGTGTCTGTATGTCCTATTGTCAAATCACTGCCCTGGGACAGGCATTCTTTCCCAGATGACCTGTGCACCAGCATACATACACTCCCACAGTAGTTCTTCTAGACCTGGTGCTTGACCTTTGCTAATCAGTAAGAACAAGAGAAGATGCATGATGAGTTTCCTATATTTCTCAAATCGTTGGAAAAGGTCTGAGATGTAAGAACTTGAACCAGAGTGATTTAGAGAAGAGCTTCTGGACTTCCTAATGCCCATAGTGTTAGACCTTCGATTAGGGCACCCTCTCCCAGTCTGCTTTCTGGCATTATTGCTACTGTGGAAATTCCTGCAGCATTAAAGTCAAAGGTCTTCATTTCCGGGTGGGGTTCTGGAGACCTTGGTTGGTGATTTCCAGGACACTGAAGGAGGAAGCAACTCTAATTTTTCAAGAGGTCCGTGAAAGTCCTTGTGGCATGGTAGTTCAGGGTGGCCCTGCTGAATATTTTATGGTGGTGATGGGGTTGCTTGAAATGTTCTTCAGTTGGCCCAGTTCTTAGAACAGGTCTCATTGAAATTGATCGTTTGACTATTTAACATGTACTCCATACCCTGAGTTGCTGATTATGCAACTTTCATGTCCTCATTTTCCCAAGTTCTCAAGCTAAAAGACCACATAAAGTACATTCCATGCCAAATGTCTGGAAAGGAGCAGGATCAGTACTCAGAGCACCTGGAACGTAAGCAGAGAAACAGCCATTGTGATTAATAACATTTGCTAGCTTGCTGATTCTGTATGTTTTCTGTCTACTTCATCAATCATGGATGGAGAGACATTGAAATATCCAACTATAATTGCAGAATTATTTGTTTCTCCTTTTTGTTATATCATTTTGCTTTATCCATTTTGGGGTTCTATGCATTTGTTTTGAATAGCAAACACTGTTGTTCTCTTAAGGTTATATTATCAGTGTTGTTGGAAAAAGCAGATCCAAGTGTAGGAACCTTGATTAAAAGATCAGGATCAATTAGAAATTGATGATAAATATTTTCAAAATCTAACATCATTTTTTCTACAAAACTAAATACAGTGTGTTTCTATCTGCCCATGTGCACCAGGAATAGTCTTCTCCATTTGAGTAACAGTGCAAATAAGAGTTGCTAGAGATTCTACTGTAGAAAGTTTGTGTGGGGACACCTGTTTGTAGAAGGTTGGTGTGGGGGCAGTTGGTTAAGCAGCTGACTTTTGGTTTCAGCTCAGGTCATGATCTCAGGGTCATGAAATTGAGCCCTTCTTCGGGCTCTGTAGTCAGCATGGAATCTGCTTAAGATTCTCTCTTCCTCTCCCTCTGCCCCTCCTCTCCCAAATAAATAATTTTTTTTTTCTTAAAAAAAGAACATGTGTGTGACTTCCACTGTTTCCATCAATAAGAGGGGATACCTTTTACATAACATCTAAAGACATGAAGCTATGAATCTACTTACATCATTACAATCTTAATAAAAACAGATAAAATTGGATCCATGCCTCACACTCTCTATTTTCTTTATGTGTAAGAAAGGAGGTAAAATAAGATTGCATATATGTCGTTCCTTAAGTTTATAAAATGAAATTCCAGAAAGACAAATCAAAAACAAGTAAAAATTGTTACCTCTGGGTAACAATAGAGGGGAGAGGGATGGGAAGTGAGATTTCTTTTAATTATATCTTTTCATATACTCTTCTTTTTTTAGAGAGAAAGAGAGAGAGAGAGCACACAAGCCCATGCCTATGCAAGTTGAGGGTAGGGGCAGAGCGAGAGGGAGAGAATCTTAAGTAGACTTTTCATGGAGCCCCAAGGAGGGCTTAAGGTGGGGCTCAATCTCACAACCCTGAGATCATGACTTAAACCAAAATTTAACCAACTGAACCACCCAGGTGTCCCCACACAAATTTTGCTCCTTTACTGAAGCATGATTAGTATGTGAAAAGCTGTACATATTTAATACATACAACTTGATGAGTTTGGGGATAGGTATACCTATGGAATCACCACCATCAAGGCCATAGATATGTCCAAAACATCCCAAAGTTTCTTCCCACTCCCCTCATGATGATGATGATGATGATGCATGTATGTGATAAGATTACTTAACATAAGATCTACCTTCTCAGCAAATTTTGAATATGTAATACACTGTTGTATCTCTGGGTACTAGACTATCTAGTAGAGATTCTACTTACTTATCTTGCACAAATAAAACATTGTACCTTTTGACCACCATCTCCCTATTTTCTACTCTCCCTTAACCCTAACAGTCAGTCTATTCTCTGCTTCTATGAATTAGACTATTTCAGATTCTACATATGAATGAGATTATTCACCATTTGTCTTTCCAAATCTGGTTTATTTTATTCAGAGACCCTCAGCTCCATCCATGTTGTTGCAAATGGCAAGATTTCTTTCTTTTTTAAATGCAGAATAATATTCCATTTTATGTATATACTACATTTTCTTTATCCATTCATCTACTGATGAACATTTAGGTTGTTTTCATACCTTGGCTATTATGAATAGCCAAAATAATGTTGTAAGGAATATGAGAGTGAAGATTTCCCTTCAAGACCCTGCTTTTGATTCTTTTGCACATATACCCAGAAGTGTGATTGCTGGATCATATGATAGCTCTATTTTTTATTTTTTTAGGACCCTCCATACTATTGTCCATAATGGTTGTATCAATTTACATTCCCTCCAACAGTGTATCAGTTTGACATCCTTTTTGACATCCTTACCACCACTTATTCTCTTATATATATATTTTTAAAGATTTTATTTATTTGTCAGAGAGAATGAGCACAGGCAGACAGAGTAGCAGGCAGAGGCAGAGAGAGAAGAAGGCTCCCCGCCGAGCAAGGAGCCGGATGCGGGACTTGATCCCAGGATGCTGGGATCATGACCTGAGCCAAAGGCAGCCGCTTAACCAACTGAGCCACCCAGGTGTCCCTCTCTTATATTTTTTAACAATAGCCAGCCTTATGGGTGTGAGAGGTTATCTCGTGATTTTAATGTACATTTCCTTGATGGTTAATGGTCTTGAGCACCTTTTCATATCCCCTTTGGTCATGCATATGTTTACTTTGGAGAGGTATCTGTTCAAGTCCTTTGTCCATTTTAAAATTTATCTTTATGAAGTTTTGTTGTTGCTGAATTTAGGAGTACTTTATTTTCAATATTCACCTCTTTTCAGATACATGGTTTGCAAATATTTTCTCCCATTCGATAGGTTGCCTTTTCATTTTGTTAATTATTTTCTTTGTTGTGCAGAAGCATTTTAGTTTATTTTTGCTTATGTTTAATGTTGTTCATTTTTGCTTTTGTTGCTTGTGCTTTTGGTTTCTTATAAAAAAAAACCATTGTCAATGCCAATGACAAGGAGCTCTCCCTCTTTCAATGTTTACTTCTAGGAGTTTTATGGTTTCAGTTCTTACTTTTTTTTTTTTTTTTTAAAGATTTTATTTATTTATTTGTTAGAGAGAGAGAGCACAGGCAGACAGAGTGGCAGGCAGAGGCAGAGGGAGAAGCAGGTTCCCTGCCAAGCAAGGAGCCCGATATGGGACTCGATCCCAGGACGCTGGGATCATGACCTGAGCCGAAGGCAGCTGCTTAACCAACTGAGCCACCCAGGCGTCCCTCAGTTCTTACATTTAAGTGCTTAATCCATTTTGAGCTGACTTTGTTTATGATGGAAGGTAGGGCTCCATTTCATTCTTCTCTATGTAGTTATCCAGATTTCCTAGCACCATGTATTGAAAAGACTATCCTTTCGCATTTTGTATTTTTGGTGCCCTTGTCAAAAATTAATTGACTGTATATGTGTAGATTTATTTCTGGGATCTCTATTTGGTTCCACTAGTTTAGTCTCTGTTTTTATGCCAATACCTTACTGCTTTGGTTACTATTGATTTGTAAGGTAATTTGCAATCAGCAAGTATGATACTTCCAGTTTTGTTCTTGCTCAAGATCATTTTTGCTATTAAATGTTGTTTTTTATTCAGGGTTCCATATAATTTCCATAAAATAATAGGATTCTTTTTTCCATTTCTTTGAAAAATTCCACTGGAATTTTTTTTTTTAAGATTTTATTTATTTATTTTTCAGAGAGAGAGAGCACAGGCAGACAGAGTGGCAGGCAGAGGCAGAGGGAGAAGCAGGTTCCCTGCCAAGCAAGGAGCCCGATATGGGACTCGATCCCAGGACGCTGGGATCATGACCTGAGCCGAAGGCAGCCGCTTAACCAACTGAGCCACCCAGGCGTCCCTCCACTGGAATTTTTAGAGATTGCACTGAATCTATAGATAGCTTTGGGTGTCACAAACACTTTAACGATATTAATTCCTCTAGTCCATGAACATGGACTATCTTTCCATTTATTTGTTTCTTCTTCAATTCCTTTCATCAGTGTTTTATAGTTTTCAATATATAAATTTTTCACCTCCTTGGTTAAATTTATTCCTGAGCATTTTACTCTTTTTGATGTTATTGTAAATGAGATTGTTTTCTTACTTTCTTTTTCAAATAGTTCATTGTTAGTATATAGAAATTCAACTGACTTTTTATATGTGCTTTTGTGCCCTGCAACTAACTTTATTGTCTTTATCATTTCTTTTTGTTTCTTTGTTTATAATTTCTAACAGTGTTTTGATGGTATCTTAAGGTTTTCTATACAATATTGTGTCATCTGTGAACAGAGACAATTTTACTTTTCCCTTTCTGCTGTGGATGAATTTCTGTTCCTTGACTGATTTCCCTGGCTGGAACTTCCATTTCTATATTGACTAGAATTGGCAAGGGTGGACGTCCTTGTCGTGTTCTTGATCTTAGAGAAAGTTTTCAGCTTTTCACATTGAGTAGGTGGTTAGCTGCAGATTTATCATAGGTAGCCTTTATATGTGAAGGTACATTCCTTCTATACCTAATTTCTTGAGAGTTTATATTATGAACAACTGTTGAATTTTGTCAAATGTTTTTTCTTCATCTCTTGAAACGATCATATTATTTTTATCCTTCATTCTGTTAATGTAGTGACTCACATTTATTGATTTCCTTAATGTTGAATAATCTTTGTAGCCCAGGAAAAAAATCCCATTTGGTCATGGTTTATGATCCTTTTAACATATTGTTGAATTTTGTTTGCTAGTATTTGTTGAGGATATTTGCATCTATGCTCATTTATGAGGGATATTGGCCAGTAATTTTCTTCTCTTGTAGTATCCTTGTCTAGCTTTTGTAGAAGAGTAAGGATGGCCTTATAAAATGGGTTTGTCAGTGTTCCTTCCTCTTCAGTTTTTGGGAAGAATTTCATAAGGTTGGCCCTTAATTCTTTTTTTTTTTAATTTTTTAAAAAAATTAACATATAATGTATTATTTGTTTCAGGGGCACATGTCTGTGATTCATCAGACTTACATAATTCACAGCACTTATCAAAGCACATACCCTCCCCAATGCCCATCACCCAGCCATCCCATCCTTCCCAGCCCTCTCCACTCCAGCCAATCTCAGTTTGTTTCCTGAGATTCAGACTTTCTTATGGTTTGTCTCCCTCTCTGGTTTTGTATTATTTCATTATTACTTTCCCTTCCCCTAAGATCCTCTGTCTTGTTTCTCAAATTTCTCATATCACTGACATCATATGATAATTGTCTTTCTCTAACTGACTTATTTCCCTTAGCATAATACCCTCTAGTTCCATCCAGGTTGTCGCAAATGGCAAGATTGAATTTTTTTCTGATGGCTGCATAATATTCTACATCTTCTTTATCCATTCATCTGTTGATGAGCATCTCGGTTCTTTTCATAGTTTGGCTCTTGTGGACATTGCTGCTATAACATTGGGGTGTACGTGTCCCTTTGGATCACTACATTTGTATCTTTGGGGTAAATACCCAGGAGTGTGATTGCTGGGTCATAGGGTAGCTCTATTTTCAACTTTCTGAGGAACCTCCATGCTGTCTTCCAGAGTGGCTGCACCAGCTTGCATTCCCACCAACAGTGTAGGGAGGTTCCCCTTTCTCTGCATCCTCGCCAACACCTGTCATTTCCTGACTTGTTAAATTTACCCATTCTGACTGGTGTAAGGTGGTATTTCACTGGGGCTTTGATTTGTATTTCTCTGATGCCAAGGGACAGTTGAGTACTTTTTCATGAGTCTGTTGGTCAATTAGATGTCTGCTTTACAGAAATGTCTGTTCATGTTTCTGCCCATTTCTTCATTGGATTATTTGTTCTTTGGGTGTTTAGTTGGATAAATTCTTTATAGATTTTGGATACTAGCTCTTTATCTGATATGTCATTTGCAAATATCTTCTCCCATTCTGTCAGTTGTCTTTGGTTTTGTTGACTCTTTCCTTTGCTGTGCAAAAGATTTTGATCTTGATGAAGTCCCAATAGTTCATTTTTGCCCTTGTTTCCCTTGTCTTTGACAATGTTTCTAGGAAGAAGTTGCTGCAATTGAGGTCAAAGAGGTTGCTGCCTGTGTTCTCCTCAAAGATTTTGATGGATTCCTTTTTCACATGGAGGTCTTTCATCCATTTTGAATCAATTTTTGTGTGTGGTGTAAGGAAATGGCCCAGTTTCATTCTTCTGCATGTGGCTGTCCAATTTTCCCAATGTCATTTGTTGAGGAGACTATCTTTTTTCAATGGACATATTTTTTTCCTGTTTTGTCAAAGATTAGTTGACCACAGAGTTGAGGATCCATTTCTGGGCGCTCTAGTCTGTTTCATTGATCTATAAGTCTGTTTTTGTGGCAGTACCATACTGTCTTAATGATGACAACTTTGTAATAGAGCTTGAAGTCTGGAATTGTGATGCCACCAACTTTGGCTTTATTTTTCTACATTCCTCTGGCTATTCGAGGTCTTTTCAGGTTCAGAGCAGAGAGCCCGATGCGGGGCTCAATCCCACGACCCTGGAATCATGACCTGAGCCGAAGGCAGCAGCTTTAACCCACTGAGCCACCCAGGCGCCCCTGAATTTTTTACTTTAAGTACACCTCATATAAGTAGACTCATACAGTATTTATCTTTTTGTGACTGGCTTATTTTGCTTATCATCATGTCCTCAAGTTTCATTCATGTAGCATATATCAGAATTTCCTTCCTCTTTAAGGCTGAATAATAATCTATTGTGGGAATGTACCCCATTTTGTTTCTCTATTTATCCATCAATGGGCACTTGGTTCCTTCTACCTTTTGGCTACTGTGATTAATGCTACCATGAACATGGGTGTACAAATATCTGTTCAAGTTCTTACTTTCGATTCCTTTGAGTATATATCTTTTCACGTACTTTAAACTTTGAACTTCATACTTTTTTTTATATAAACAGATATAATAAATTAAAAAGAAAAACTCTAAAATTGAAATCAAACTCCCAATTAAAAGCACATGAACCTATTAAGTTGGTGTCATAACCACATGGAGAAAAATGATTATTTCAACCTCTTTATACAAGAATGAAAACCAGCCAATGAAGACAGAATGATAAATCATCAATGGATTATAATGGATCATCAATGAAATATAAAACCATTCAATGAAAAGATGTAGCAGAACAGTGTATTTTCATGATGCCAAAGTATAGTCCCACAGATTTCCTGCTGAGTTCGAAGAGAAACAAGTATCCTTTTTTCTCTTTTAGAGAGAGAGAGAGAGAAAGAGAGAGTGTATGTGAGCATGATCTGGGGGGAGGGGCAGAGGGAGAGACTCCTAAGCAGACTCCACACACAGCACAGAGTCCAACGCAAGCCTTGATCTCACGACCTTGAGATCATGACCTGAGTTGAAGTCAAGAGTTGGACACTTAACTAATGGAGCCACCCAGGTGCCCCAAGAAATACCTTTACATAGGCAAGATCTTATGTTAGATTAGAAAGAATGACACACCTAACATCATGTACCCCAAGCATAAAGGCATCACCTATACAGCACTTCTGCCAAAATCTATTCAAACCCTTAAGCTTCCCAGTTTATAGGGATTATAAGGGCTCGTGGAAAAAGGTAATGACTCCAAGAGTAAACAAACACATACAGAATGTGGAACATCATACAAAAACTTCTTAGTTTCTTTAAAATGTTGGTGTGGCACACAAAAAAGGAAAGAGAGGGAAAGATTCTTCTAGAATAAAAAATACCAAATGATACAACAAGCAAATGCAATGCATATGCATTGTGTGAATACTAAGTTTAAAAATGAGCTGTAAGAAACAAGTTTGGAACAAATGGGGGGATTTGAATTTGGACTGGGTATTATATGATATTAGAGCAATAATGTTAATTTCCTTGGATAAGTTAGGGGTACGTGATTATGTAAGAGGATGTTCTTATTCTTAGAAGATGTACATTACAGTATTAAATAGCTAAGAGTCATTATAAGTAAATATGTTAAAATATGCCAAAATACATTAACAACTAGGTAGCAGGCACATGGGTGTTGAATCTAGGTGATGGGTCGATGGCAGTCCATTGTACTCTTTTTTAAAATACTTTCATCTTCTCTGTATATCTAAAATTGTTCATAATATACAGTTGAAACAGGTAGAAGATGGAGTCTTGAGAATAAGCACAAAAGACTGTATACGGATCACCTGCAGAGTCTCCACACTGAAAGTCCACATCAGGGGACAGTCTCGAGTGAGCTGCGGAGAGGGAACTTGAGACCTAGTGATGGATCTTCTTCCCCAAAAAAGAGACAGGATTCAGGGACTACATTTTAATTCTAGGCCCCCAAGCAAAAGTTTCAGAAAGGGACCTTGTAGCCTTTGCTAATTGTAAATTAATCAGCTCTCCAGTGGTGAGAAGGCCCCCTTTCTCTCTGCGCCCACCCCCTACTCCCCAGTGTTTATGCCTAGAGCAAGAATGAGACATTTTATAAAACACAGAGAAGCTCTTAGAGATGATATGGTTACTTAGTTGGCGGGGATGAATAGAACAACTGGCATAATTATAATCTACGAAATGTTCAATGGTGATTAGTACTTTTCCTTTTCGAGGGGAGTGGTTGGTAGAATAGTGGTTAAGATAGTGCGCTGTGAGTTAGACTGCTTAGATTCCAAACTGGACTGTGTCACTTGGCCCTTGTGTAAAACAGGAACTCTCTAAACCATTTTCTGTACTCATAAATGAAGATAAGGAGAACAAGCATCTCAGCATCATATGAGAATTAAAACATGATAAATAATGCCTGCAGCATTCTTAGCACAGTACCTAGCAAAGAGTAGGACCAAATGTGTTACTGCTGCTGCTGCTGATGTTAAGTCATAGAAGGGAAGTGAAAATTTAGGAACAAGTTGAAAGGTAGTCCCTTACGGGGGCTGCAGAACATCCATAATCAAAAAGTAAATTTATGGCCATTCAGTAACTTAAATCAGGTTTATGTGAATTTAACTATTTCCATGAGGTTCCTGAGAATTCTTTCAGCACACATTTGGCACCAGCTGTCCATCTCCAGATCCTGAGGAAATCTGGGATCAGAACTGGAGAGAGCTAAGAACCCCAACTGTCCTTTGTCACTCTAGATCAATGCCGCTGTGTTTCACTGACTTGGTGTCTACAAAGCAAGTTGTTAACCTCCCTCAGCGGTAGCACTTCTGCCCAGCAGGTGCTGAAATGTACAACCATTATTCAATTAGCTGATGGCCAGTGGAAAACAGAAGCTTTCCTTAAATATGTTTTTTTTTTTTTCATTTATTGCCTGAGACACTATGGCACATGTTTTGGGGTTCTGTCAGTTGAGATATCATTTTACTTATGATATACCAAGCACTAAAAGACACCACTTGAGCTTCTAAATTTCCTTAACAAATTTTTAAAAATTATAAGTGGCCATTGACATCCATATATTTCAGAGCCCGGTGAAGTTTTTTGTCTGAGGTAGAAATCACTTAGTAAAAAATTTTAATGTAAGGGTTATATTAAAATCTGAGGCTGTTCCACTTGGCCATTAGCCTGTGAACTTCTGAAGATGTCTTTGGTAGGTGATGAAATCTATGGAAATCATTGATGATGAAATAAGACTTGTCCTTGTGAATCACATAAGAATTTAACACCTATGTAAAAACCAACTTTTTAAAGAAAGGTTAGGATCACCCAGAATGGTAATTTTGTGATCCTTAGAGTGTGAAAGCCTGATTATAAATTCAAATTGTGTAGGACCACCTCTTTGTAACTGTCTTGCCAGATAAAGAAGGGTCATATATGATAAAATAATAAGAAATGTGCTTTTTAAAAAATTATGAAGAGTGATAACATCAATATAATATAGTTACTATAAAATAAGCTGCTAATTTTGTACAGAATGTCCTTTCTTTTTAGCAGTTACAGATTTAGAGTCTGGCTTCTCTTAAGTGTCCTACATTAAGAAAGTACTTTTTGTATAATCGGTAATATCAAATGGGATCATTTGAAGGCTACTTATATGTTATACTTACAATTTTCTTTTGCCTGCCTCTCACACTCCAATGAGAAGGCTGCTGGTAATTCTACTTCAAGAAGAGATAGCAAACTTATGAGTTTATTATGTCATGGCTCTGGCCACAAATCCATTAAAAGCTGTTTCAGTGTAAATACAGACAATTCCTAAGACTATATTTTCTTTCTTTTTTAAAAAGATTTTATTTATTTATTTGAGAGAGAGACAGTGAGAAAGAGAGCATGAGAGGGGAGAAGGTCAGAGGGAGAAGCAGATGCCCCATGGAGCCCAATGCAGGACTCCATCCTGGCATTCCAAGATCATGACCTGAGCTGAAGGCAGTCATTTAACCAAATGAGCCGCCCAGGCACCCTCTAAGACTATATATTCAAACTTAATTTTGAAGATGAATATTGACAAGAAACTTTGATGATAGTAGATTTGAAAGCCTTATATTCCGAACCAGGTTGGGTTAATCCAATTTCCTTTCATCTAGGCAACAGAAGAATAAAACCCTTAAGACTGACATAAGCTTTTTTTTTTCTGTAAAAGACAAGTAACTACAATAAAATAGTTATACATCAAATCTTGCCGTCTATATCTTTACTATGCTACAAATGTAGTACTTTTAAAAATTCTGCGAACTTAAGCCTGAAAGTCTATTTCCCAATAATTATGGATGACTGTTGTTCAATCACATTAAGTATATATTTTGTTCTCGAACTGCTACTGCTGATTTCTTTGAATTATATCTAGAAGTCTCAGCCTCTGCAACAAGAGAGACTTTTTGGTGATTTAAACACAGTAGTTAGGGAATTTAGCTGAATCTGTTTCTTTTTGGTATCAACAAAAAGTTTGTACTAGATGTCTGCCATTTTGGTCAACAAATGCATTTGAACTGATGATGTAAAGTCCATTCTAAGTCAAATGAAGATATTATGTAATGCAAACCTCTTCAGACTTTTCAACTCCGTAATATTTCTAGGAGCTGTAGTAAGGTCTTGATTCAAAATCCAGTCTTGAATGTTGGCAAAATCACACTTGAGGTGGTGTTCCATACACATGTATACATTCTGCCCTATCCTCCTCCCCAAAACCATATTGGTGCCCTCTAAGACGTGAAGAGCCCTTCACATAGCTCCACTGGAAAGAATTACAAGTGCTTTCACTCCATCTTCACTTATGGCAACTTTCTCTTCTCTTAGGACATGTCTTACATAGACAACATTGAGTTCCGGAACCACAGGACTAACTTGAAACATTATATACCAGGACTGTAATGCAAGGATAATCTTCAACAGATAGTTACAGAGGAGGTAAAATACAGATTCTTCATAAATTTCTCTATTACCCTACTTCAAACATTCTGAGCATCTTGAGTTATGGCATTAGTTAGCCTCTAATTTTAAGCCTTTCTTAAGCGTAGTCCTGTGCTGGTAAAGTCTAGGATTGGTCCTTGAATGGTATCTGTTACTCTAAGAGCAAGTTGCTGATTTTTTTTTTTTAATATTTGTATAATTGCTTAGCATGGGCTAGGGTTGTGGCTGTCTTTCCTATCCCTGGAGGGTTATTGAGAAGAAGCAGATGGGCAATCAAACTTCACTGACAAGTTTTTGAATGGTTCTCAGGATGCCCTTGTGAAAAACGTGGCTGGTATTTTTCAGCCCAGGTTAGTTTTCTACTTTTGTCTGTCATGGGGGTAACCAGCTCTGAGGGTCCAAGGGTAATTGTTATATCGCAAGCATGTCCGTACAACTACTAATGAAAATCTGACTCTGGAAAATTCAAATTAGTGTTGTTACACATTTAGAAACATTTATTATTATATAGTACTGGTAGCTCATGGTCATTGTAAAAAAAGAAAAAGAAAAAGAAAAAGTGACATTGATAACTAAACAGAAAATACCTCTCTTGAAAGCCTACCAACCTGAGATTGCCATTATAAATATTTTGTTATATATTTTCCAAAAATTTTCCAAGTAACAGTTGATTAATATCTTATACTATTCTATTACCTACTTTTCCTACCAACATATCATTAAAATCTATTAAAAAATTAATATACATGATAATTTTCATGACTATATAACATTCCCTTGGATCACAATTAATTACTAATAACTAAGACGTGTTGGGAGCTAATAGTCAAGCATCTGATCAACTAATATGTAGCTGTCTACCTTGAAGAAAGTGACTACTGTGCTTCAGTGAAGTCCTGCCCCTCACTGTCCTCAGGTCACCTTCTCAATATTTTTTTAAAAGATTTTATTTATATATTTGACAGAGAGATAGAGAGAATAAGTAGGCAGAGTGGCCCAGAGAGGGAGAAGCAAGCTCTCTGCTGATCAGGGAGCCTGATGTAAGGCTCGATCCCAGAATCCTGGGATCATGACCTGAGCCGAAGGCAAACTCTTAACTGACTGAGCCACCAGGTGCCCCACCTTCCCAATATTTATCATGACTTTTTGTCCATCCATCAGGACAAACAGAAAAGGTATTTCCAAATTGGGCTCCAGAAACTTCTCTCAAAATCATGCATAAAGTCACTGTAAAATAAACTATTTTATTTCATTTATTCTATTTTTCCATCTTGATTTACTTTTTAAAAAATATTTTATTATTTATTTGACAGAGAGAGGGAAAGAGAGCATAAACACAAGGAGAAGGAGTGGCAGGCAGAGGGAAAGGGAGAAACAGACTCCCTACTGACAGGGTGCCCAATGCAGGACTCAATCCCAGGACCCTGGGATCATGACCTGAGCCACCCAGGTGTCCCCTGACTTGATCTATTTAAAATGATTTATTTAATTTATTTGTTCTATTTTCCCATCTTGAGTTACACCTTGTTCAGTTGTCCAGTTTAGCTCTCTAGGAATATTATGTGAGTATAGCACCACAGCATAGCACAAATAATGTAACACCAACAAGGCAAATGTCCCCAACTTTGAACATTATTAGGGAAGAATCTGTTTCTTTGACTTCACCAGCTTCTAGAGGCTACCCATATTCCTTAGCTCATGACCCCCTTTCTCGTTCTTGAAATCCAGCAATGTTGTATCTCTCTGACCATCTTCTGATCACAGCTGGGAATGGTTCTCCACTTTTAAGGACCCAGCTGGTTAGAGAATCCAAAATAATCTCCCTATCTCAAAGCCCTAAACTTTATCACATCTGCAAGTTTGCTTCTGCCACATAAGGTAACAGTCACAGGTACGAGGAATTAGGACACAAACATCGGGAGGAACCATTATTCTGCCCACTATAATGGCCATGAAGAAGAGCATGTAGCCGCGGTTAAAATATGCTTATTGTATAATGTCCAGGGGAAACATACTATGTTTGTTTTATTTTTATTCTTCTTCTTATCATTATTATTATTGCTCTATAATGATAAGTACTTTTGTGAGATAAAACGCAGTAAAAATAAGACTAGAGTTAATTATACCAAATGGAACTCAAAAGACACAAACCGGTGGTGAAAGTGGGTGATCTCACTGGCTTGGAGAACTGATATGTGCTTTGAAAAATTCCTTCCACATGAAATATTAATGTGTTTTTTTCTTCTAAAAGCTACTCTGCCTCAAGGCTTCAGGTGTTTCTTCTGCTCAGGTCAACAACAGGAATTTTCAAAACTTTAGTGAGTTTAAAATTGAGATAAGTTTTTAGAAAGCAAGCTCCAATTTTTTTTTTATAGCAATGGGGAATTTGGGTAATTTACTTTGCTTTAAAACTTGTTCTCTGCCTTCCTTGTGAACTACAATCCATGGGGAAAACAACAAAAACTTGCATCACTTAAAAACTTCACTATGAACAAGGTCACGTTTGGTTCCAAATGATCCTCGTTGCCTTTTAACACCTAGATTAGCTCATTTCTTTGAGCTGTAAAATTTGAATAATAAATTTTAAAAAAAGAACAAGAAGAGAAAGTAAATATAAACTAATGAGGAATTGTAGGAACCCAACTGAAGGTGTCAGTTGCCCAGGTGCCTTTTTTGTCTGGTTTAATTTGTTTTGTGTGTCACACAAAAATGTGGCTCTCATTTCCAAATGACAAGGGTAATAGAGTGCTTTGTGAAAAACAACTGCATTATGAATGGCACTTTATGAGAGAATCTCACTGATAACTCATAGTTCTCTGACAAAATACTTTATGCAAGTAGAAAAAATAACAAATCTTTTAAAAACATACATTTGGGGGAGGAGGTAGCTTTGAACTTGATGAAGTCTCTGACACTACTTCATTTTAGCACAACTCTAGGAATTGAGGGGATTAGAACCTGGGAGGATGCCTGGGGGGAAGTACTTCAAATATGTTCCTGTTCTGGGAGATCCTGCTAAGACTCAGGTCATCTACCTCTCTGGATGGGGAGTAGAGCTTGAAACACTGACCTATTTTAGGACATTTTTTCATACACAACTCTTGGCATAGGTTAGAGCCTTGAGGAACATTAGCTGAATAGAAATCTAAATTTGTAATGATCATCCTCCCAGTAGAAATGCAACACCTTGAGATATTTTAATGGCTTAATCTGTATTGGTCACAAGTACAGCCTTCATGACCGAGTATGAACCAATATCTAATGACTTTCTACTGCCCCTCACCCAACAGAGTTCTGTGCTGTTTTCTCTGCTTCTGCCGATTTCTTATTCTATTCCTTTCTTGTCAACACAAGTGGCACTTGGGGGGAATTCTGTCCTTTATGGATAATTCTCATCATCAGAAAGATTGCTAACCCTTTGTTTGGTCATCAGATAATGGAGCTGGTGGAGGGGAGGGAGCCCAGCCAGGGTGATTGCAGAAGTTGAGGAAGCCTCAAGCTGCTGTCTCATTCAGTGATGATGCATGATGTCACATACAAGTAACAGTTAAATTTCTTAACTTAGGTTCTGCTAGAAAATGAGCTTCATAATTTATCAATCAACGATCAATATTATTGAGTGTTGGTATAGACAAGATCATGTTCTAAGCCCTCTGAAGACTACAAAAATAAGTAAGACCAGGGGAGGGACACCTGGTTGGCTCAGTTAGTAGAGCATGCCACTCTTGATCTGGGGTCATGAGTTCGAGCCCCATGTGAGGCATGAAGATTACTTTCAAAAAAATAAATAAGACAAGGTGGAAGTTCTGATCAGATTTGCAATGTAATAACATTGTTTTGGCTGCATTTCAAGAGAAAGATTCTGGCTGGGAGAAAAAAGGGCTTAGTAGTTAGGGCATTTGTTTGGTTATTTTAATGGAAGCCAGTTGGTTTCCATAAGGCAGATTTTTCTCTCTCATAAAAGTTTGAGGTGAAAAAGTCCAAGAGGATAGGGTTCCTTTTATCCTGTGGTTCTGTCATCCCCTAAGGTTTTTACTTGTAAGGCTGAAGCTGACTCATACTATCTCATCACAACCCAGACTGCAGAAAGGTGAAAGGAGAAGAGGACAAACATTTCTATTTCAAGAATGTGCTTCAGGGGCGCCTGGGTGGCTCAGTGGGTTAAGCCTCTGCCTTCGGCTCAGGTTATGATCTCAGAGTCCTGGGATCGAGTCCTGCATCGGGCTCTCTGCTCAGCAGGGAGCCTGCTTCCCCCTCTCTCACTGCCTGCCTCTCTGCCTACTTGTGATCTCTCCATCAAATAAATAAATAAAATCTTTAAACAAAAATAAAATAAAATTAAAATTAAAAAAATTTTAAAAAAGAAAAGAATGTGCTTCAGAAGGTGCACATGTCACTTCTGTTCTCAGCTTATTGACCAGAACATCCTTGGCCAGGTGACATTGTAACTTGGTCATATGAAGACACCAGGGAGGTTGGGAAATTTGGGAAATGTGGTCTCTAGCTGAAAGACATGGTGCTCGATTCTATCACCAAAAGGAAGAAGGGGGTGTGGGTACTGGATATAATTAGCCATTTTTGCTGTAGGAGACAAGACTGGAAGCAAAGGGATTAACTAAGACTATTAATGCAATTATAGTGGCCTGAACTAGGTTAGTATCCATGATCATAGGAAGGACTAAAAGAGTATGTGGAAGGAAGAATTGATGGGACTTGGTAATTTATTGAATATGAGGAATAAAAGAGAGTAAGGAGTATTTAATTCATTTCTTCAGTATGTAATGAGTTCCTACTCTGTCTCTAGGTGCTGGATACACTGTGGTGAACAAGCAGATACTATCTGTGCCTTAAGGAAGTTGGACACTAAAATGTGATGTTCAGATTTGTATTAAAAATTACACGTCATCCATTATGATACAGAACACAGAAGATAGAGCAGTTTGAGGAAAAGTGATGAGTATGAGATAATCTTAATAAACTTGAGGTGCCTGTGGGACAACCAATTAGTGATATTCAGGAGATGGTTGAATATGTGAGTCTGAATCTCAAGAGGGAAATTGGAGTTGAGATACTTACGCGCTGGGGACCATCAGCACAGGTGGTAATTTGCATCCATGTGAATAGAAAGACTGCCCAAAGAGAACATCGAGAAAGAAGAGAGCCTCAGAGAGAATAGCTTAGAGCATGGAGGAAGTGACATCTGAATTGGGCCATAAAGGATGGACAGGTTAGAAATAGATTAGATGGAAATAAGATGACAAATTTTATCTGAAAGCAAATGGTATTGTTTTGGTCTGGATCGGTAAATTGGGTGCAGGTTGTGGAAGGCTGTAAGAGTAGTAATAGTAATAATAATAATAATAATAATAGCAACAACAACAGTCACTGTTTTTTTTTTTTTACTATGTGCCAGAAAACACTAGATATTTTACACATCACAGAGATTTCTTCTTGTCCTCTCCACTCGAATTCCTCAAAGGAACTAAAATTCAACACATCTAAAAGTCAACTCTTATTTTATTTATTTATTTTTTTAATTTAAACATATAATGTACCCCACCACCCTCTCCCAACCCCCCTCCCCCCCACCCCCCTCAGTTTGTTTTATGACATTAAGAGTCTCTTTTGGTTTGTCTCCCTCCCAATCCCATCTTGTTTCATTTTTTCTTTTCCTACCCCGTAAGCCCCCACCCCCGTTGCATCTCCACTTCCTCGTATCAGGGAGATCATATGATAGTTATCTTTCTCCGATTGACTTATTTCACTAAGCATAATACCCTCTAGTTCCATCCTTGTTGTCGCAAATGGTAAGATTTCATTTCTTTTGGTGGCTGCATAGTATTCCATTGTATATATATATACCACTTCTTTATCCATTCATCTGTTGATGGACATCTAGGTTCTTTCCATAACTTGGCTATTATGGACATTGCTGCTATAAACATTCAGGTACACGTGCCCCTTCGGATCACTATGTTTGTATCTTTAGGGTAAATACCCAGTAGTGCAATTGCTGGGTCATAAGGTAGCTCTATTTTCAATTTTTTGAAGAACCTCCATGCTGTTTTCCAGAGTGGTTGCACCAACTTGCATTCCCACCAACAGTGTAGGGGGGTTCCCCTTTCTCCACATCCTCGCCAGCATCTGTCATTTCCTGACTTGTTCATTTTAGCCATTCTGACTGGTGTGAGGTGGTATCTCATTGTGGTTTTGATTTGTATTTCCCTGATGCCCAGCGATGTGGAGCACTTTTTCATGTGTCTGTTGGCCATCTGGATGTCTTCTTTGCAGAAATGTCTGTTCATGTCCTCTGCCCATTTCTTGATTGGATTATTTGTTCTTTGGGTATTCAGTTTGCTAAGCTCTTTATAGATTTTGGATACTAGCCCTTTATCTGATATGTCGTTTGCAAATATCTTCTCCCATTCTGTCAGTTGTCTTTTGGTTTTGTTGACTGTTTCTTTTGC
>ML112004.1:55235-87561 GCA_003697995.1 Taxidea taxus jeffersonii | reverse complement strand
GTCTGTAATTCTCTTTTTTGATGGGATCCTTGTCTGGTTTGGGGATCAAGGTGATGCTGGCCTCATAAAATGAGCTTGGAAGTTTTCCTTCCATTTCTATTTTTTGGAACAGTTTCAGGAGAATAGGAATTAATTCTTCTTTAAATGTTTGGTAGAATTCCCCTGGGAAGCCATCTGGCCCTGGGCTTTTGTTTGTTTGGAGATTTTTGATGACTGTTTCAATCTCCTTACTGGTTAATGGGCCTATTCAGGTTTTCTATTTCTTCCTGGCTCAGTTTTGGCAGTTTATATGTCTCTAGGAAAGCATCCATTTCTTCCAGATTGTCAAATTTGTTGGCATTGAGTTGCTTATAATATGTTCTTATGATTGCTTGTATTTCTTTGGTGTTGGTTGTGATCTCTTCTCTTTCATTCATGATTTTATTTATTTGGGTCCTTTCTCTTTTCTTTTTGATAAGTCTGGGCAGGGGTTTATCAATCTTATTAATTCTTTCAAAGAACCAGCTCCTAGTTTCATTGATTTGTTCTATTGTTTTTTTGGTTTCTATTTCATTGATTTCTGCTTTGATCTTTATTATTTCTCTTCTCCTGCTGGGTTTAGGCTTTCTTTGTTGTTCTTTCTCGAGCTCCTTTAGGTAGGGTTAGGTTGTGTATTTGAGACCTTTCCTGTTTCTTGAGATAGGCTTGTATTGCTATATATATTTTCCTCTCAGAACTGCCTTTGCTGTGTCCCACAGATTTTGGACCGTTGTGTTTTCATTATCATTTGTTTCCATGGTTTTTATCAATTCTTCTTTAATTTCCTGGTTGACCCATTCATTCTTTAGAAGGATGCTGTTGAGTCTCCATGTATTTGTGCTCTTTCCAAATTTCCTCTTGTTATTGAGTTCTAGCTTCAGAGCATTGTGGTCTGAAAATATGCAGGGAATGACCCCAATCTTTTGATACCAGTTGAGACCTGATTTATGACCCAGGATGTGATCTATTCTGGAAAATGTTCCATGGGCACTAGAGAAGAATGTGTATTCTGTTGCATTGGGGTGGAATGTTCTGAATATATCTGTGATGTCCATCTGGTCCAGTGTGTCATTTAAGACCTTTATTTCCTTGTTGATCTTTTGCTTTGATGATCTGTCCATTTCAGTGAGGGGCGTGTTAAAGTCTCCTACCATTATTGTATTCTTGTCAATGTGTTTCTTTGATTTTGTTATTAATTGGTTTATATAGTTGGCTGCTCCCACATTAGGGGCATAGATATCTAAAATTCTTAGATCTTCTTGTTGGACAGACCCTTTGAGTATGATATAGTGTCCTTCCTCATCTCTTATTATAGTCTTTGGCTTAAAATCTAATTAATCTGATATAAGGATTGCCACCCTAGCTTTCTTCTGATGTCCACGAGCATGGTAAATTGTTTTCCACCCCCTCACTTTCAATCTGGAGGTGTCTTCAGGTCTAAAATGAGTTTCTTGTAGGCAGCATAGTGATGGGTTTTGTTCTTTTATCCATTCTGAAACCCTGTGTCTTTTGATTGGGGCATTTAGCCCATTCACGTTCAGGGCAACTATTGAGAGATATGAATTTAGTGCCATTGTATTGCCTGTAAGGTGATTGTTAACTGTATATTGTCTCTGTTCCTTTCTGATAATACTTCTAGGGTCTCTCTTTGCTTAGAGGACCCCTTTCAATATTTCCTGTAGAGCTGGTTTGGTGTTTACAAATTCTTTCAGTTTTTGTTTGTCCTGGAAGCTTTTTAGCTCTCCTTCTATTTTCAATGATAACCTAGCTGGATAAAGTATTCTTGGCTGCATGTTTTTCTCGTTTAGTGCTCTGAATATATCATGCCAGTTCTTTCTGGCCTGCCAGGTCTCTGTGGATAAGTCTGCTGCCAGTCTAATATTTTTACCATTGTATGTTACAGACTTCTTGTCCCATGCTGCTTTCAGGATTTTCTCTTTGTCCCTAAGACTTGTAAATTTTACTATTAGATGACGGGGTGTGGACCGATTCCTATTGATTTTGAGGGGTGTTCTCTGTACCTCCTGGATTTTGATCCTTGTTCCCCTTGCTATATTAGGGAAATTCTCTACAATAATCCTCTCCAGTATACCTTCTGCTCCTCTTTCTCTTTCTTCTTCTTCTGGAGTCCCAATTATTCTATTGTTGTTTCGTCTTATGGCATCACTTATCTCTTGAATTCTCCCCTCGTGGTCCAGTAGTTGTTTGTCTCTCTTTTGCTCAGGTTCTTTATTCTCTGTCATTTCGTCTTTTATATCACCAATTCTTTCTTCTGCCTCATTTATCCTAGCAGTAAGAGCCTCCATTTTTGTTTGCACCTCATTAATAGCTTTTTTTATTTCAACGTGGTTGGATTTTAGTTCTTTTATAAAGGGCTTTTATCTCTCCGGAGATGGTTTCTCTAATATCTTCCATGCCTTTTTCGAGCCCGGCTAGAACCTTGAGAATCGTCATCCTGAATTCCAGATCTGACATATTACCAATATCTGTATTGATTAGGTCCCTAGCCTTCGGTATTGCCTCCTGTTCTTTTTTTTTGTGGTGAGTTTTTCTGCCTTGTCATTTTGTCCAGATAAGAATCCACTGTTCTCTTTGTTAAGTGACCTTGATCTTGGCTGGGTTTCTTGTTGATCTTCTGGGGGAAGGGCCTGTTGTAGTGATTTTCAAGTGTCTCTGCCTCAGGCAGAATTGCACTGCCCTTACCAGGGTCCAGGCTAAGTAATCCTCTCAGGTTCGCTTTCGGGAGCTTTTGTTCCCTGAACACTTTCCGTAGAGTTCCGGAGGACAGGCATGAAAATGGCGGCCTCCCAGTCTCCGGTTCGGAGGAGCCAAGAGCTAGGGGCCCCAGTATTCAGTGCGCCTTCAGAGAAAAGCGCTTAATCACTCCCGTCTCCCCAGCCTCCGGCCGAGCTTGGAGAAAATGGTGCATAATCATTCCCATCTCACTGGCTTCTGGCTGTGCTCCGAGGTCACCCAGCCTGTGACCAAGCATCTCTGTCTCTGGCAGAGTCGCACCTGGAGTCTCCAAACCCTGTAGATCCCTGAGCTCTCCCAGGTCAGAGTCTTCCCGGATCTTGTGGGGATCCCTCGCACAGAGCACTGGCCCGTGTCACAGACCACGGCTCTAGGTAACCCCGAGTTGAGAGCTCACTCCTCGGCTCTGTCTCTGCAGCCGGCTTCCCTGCTCTAATACCTGTGAGCTCTGTGACACTCAGACACCCCCGATCCTTCTGTGATCCCGTGGTACCTGAGTCCATGCTGTCCCCACGAGTTCTTCACCCCAGTGTAGCCTCTGGAGCAATGTCCCTCCGTGGAGCAGACTTTTAAAAGTCCTGATTTTGTGCTCCATTGTTCTGTCGCTTGCCAGGAGCTGGCCCCTACCCCCGGGGTCTGTCTTCCCAGCGCATTGGATTCACTTCTCCGCTGGTCCTACCTTTTAGAAAGTGGTCGATTTTCTGTTTCTATAATTGTTGTTCTTCTTCTCTTTGATCTCCTGTTGGATTCGTAGGTGTTCGGAATGGTTTGATAGGCTATCTAGCTGATCTCCTGCTGCCTAATGTCATCTCAGCCTGCTACTTCTCTGCCATCTTGACCCAAAATTTGACTGTCCTATCATACTCTGCCATCCCTTCCTTGTGTACAAATTCAATCAACTTAAAAAACAAAACCAAAAAATCTAAGGTTTGGAAACATACAAATAGGCCAAAAACAGCACTTAGTTTCCTGCACTACTTTATCCACTTAACCTGTACTCCCAGGATCCTGAAATGTCCTTGGCCTCATGCTCCCATTTATACCAGAATGGTATTTATTTTCTCACACTTACAGAGGCTAAGAAATAGAAGATCAAGGTTCTGTCCCATTCACTTCTTCGTGAGGGTCTTTCTTCCTGGCTTGTAGACAGCTGCCATTGTGCTGTGTCCTCACATGGCAGGAAGACAGTGCTGGTCTCTCTCTTTCTAAGGCACTAACCCCCTGGGCCACAAGCTCAGGACCTAATCTGAGCCTAACTAGGTCCTAAAGGCTTCATCTTCAAATACATTGACACTGGGGGCTTTAACATATGCATTTTAGGGGGATACAGTTCATAGCAATGAGCTATGGTGGCATAGCTCCATAAAGATTCTGATTCAGAATGGGCCAGAACCTTGATCTTCTATTTCTCAGCCTCTGTAAGTGTGAGAAAATAAATTTCTGTTGTTTAAGCCACAGTCTATGACACTTTGTTATGGCAGATAGAGCTAATACCCAAGTTCTTCTCTGCTGAATGCTCTAGAATCTTAATTCAAATGCAGTGAGAATTCTCTATAGTAAAGAAGAGATTCTGCGTGGGAAGAGAGTCTTATCCTTTTGCATTAGTATAGGGTATACCTTTTTAGTAAATGTTAAAAGCTGGTAATGCCTATACTTGTATATTCTCTAGGGTAAAGATTAAATATAGAATTGTTAATGATAGTTATTATAGTTATTACAAGTAAAATTTATTTTAAAAACAGGAAAAATATTTCTGTGCTCTCGTGTTTCTTTTTTTTTTTCTTCTACTTAACATATTTTCTTCCCATATTTTCCCATGAGAGAGCTATTTGTCACCATTTATTTCCTGTAGGACCTTTAAGTAAGGAGGTCAGAGAAGAGGAAGGAGTGGTTGACATATAGAAGTTTTTTTCCAGTGTGAAATTGTCCCACTCTCCTCCCCCTCTGTCCTAATTAAACCCTGAACCCACCTAAGCAAGTTTCTTAGTAACCTGTAACAAATAGAGCCTAAGAGAGCCTGAAGTGTTTGCTGCTCATGTGCACCCCATTTTGCTTGACTAGACTTTAAAAGAACAATGTGGCCAGCAAAACATCTCTGAGCTGGTAGCAAGGTACACTTCTGCTGTATTCTGCCATGTGCATGAAAGACCAGAAGCCAATTGCACTTAAATAATAAATGTGCCATTTGACAATGTGCGTCATTGAACTTCAAGGGAAATAAGCAAACCTGGGAAAACTATAAGGGAGGAGCTTTCCTGACTGTGGCACCATCAGAAGAAAAATATTGGGGAAAGGGAAGAATTTTTTAGGATCCAAAGAGGGACTGGATTAGAAAGGTATGTCCTCTGACTCTGGCCTTTGTGGCTGTCACAGTCATAGTCAATGTCACATTAGCAGGTGGGTGGATTGGGGAGATATTGGAGAATAAAGACAGAGTTATAGAAATGCAATGATGGGGAGAGGGAGGATTCTAGGAAACATATCCTGATTTTAAGAACAAAAAAGGATAATTAGGGGTGGTATCTCAGCATAGTTTTCTGGGTTCTACTGCCAATGCTTTTCCAAAGCAGTAAACTCTAGGTGTCTCTGGAAAAACCCCTCTTCTTCCATCTTGTTCCCATGGAGGTCACTGATAGTACCAGTGGGCTGTATTGAGTTCAGTTTGGACCCTAAGTGAATTCAGAAGATGCTTTGAAGCAGTGTTCACTGTTTCTCAGAAGTAATCATGAGCCATGTGTTATTAAATCTTTTGGTATTATTCAAAATGCAGTTTCTCAATCCCAGCCAACATGGACTGAATCAGAATCTTTAGGAATAGAGTCTGGGAAACTAAATTTTTAGGAAAAGTCTGTGAAAATTGCTGTGTACTCAAGTTGGAAAGCCTTTTATCCTGGGCGTTTCAGTGTCTAATATGGTCTCTGACTCCTAATAGTCACAAAATTATTACTGCTGTGAAGGAACAGATCCCATTTTGTAGCATAGTTCCTGACTCAGGATGATATTAAATAATCTTTGATAATATTAAATATTTGATAATATTAAATATTCTTAAATGAAGTTTACGATAGCATCTGGTTTGTAAGAGGTGCTTCTGAATGAAAGAATCTTTCCACTCAAGTAGCTAGCCATCTATCTACACATTCATTCAGCTTGTAGGATTTGGCAAGGCAGCAAACCGCTGGAAGGGGAGTCAGTAATATGAATCACAGCTGAAGGACAAAGATCTGAGTTATAAGGGGTACAGGACAAAGGCGGCAGCAGAGAAATGAGGTAGAAACTAGACTTCCTTCTAGCCCTCCATGTGCCCTGCATGAATAGTCTGAGCAGTCACTGAACCAGTAGTCGGTGAGGGGGTGGTGCTGGAGCTGTTGAGGGTGGCACTGGGTTGAGGGACATTGAAGTACACACATGAACATGGGCCAGGTATGGTCATCCAGAATAGTCATGGCAGGGCTAGTAGATGGTGGGGGGTGTGTGAATGAGCAACAGGAATAGGTCCTGTAATTAGACCTGTTATCTTCTAAGGGTATCTGACCACCACCCCCATTCCAGCTTTCCAAGGGTCTCTCCAAAAGCTTTTAGGAGTGTACTTATAGCATAGTTTAAAATTTAAGGGATACAGGAGAGAAAGCAAGACAATAACAGCAAATATGATAAACAAAACCTGTAATGTTGTAGGGTACTTCCATACCTCATGCTGCTTTGGAGGTGGAATAATATCCAAGACCTCATCTGACCCCCAGGGTAGAGTTTATAAAGAAGCTTTACCTTGGAAGTACATAGCTGAAAAGCAAGTATAAGTTTTCCCAGCATGTTTTCCCCCATTTTAATTGTAACCCATGCTCATTCTAGGAAATAGGGAAAAAAAAGAAGAAGAAGAAGAAAAAGCAGCTTTTAAAATAACGCCTGATTCTACCTCGGTGTACATTTTGGCATTCTTCCCCTAGTCTGCTTGCTGTATACATCCCATATGGCTATTGCCATTCTGTATGTGTGGTTTCCCATTCCACCATTTTGTTTTCTCTAACTTTGTTTTAGAGAACTCTGTTATTGCATGGTTTTGATAAACAGTATAGCAGAGGTTTAGAGCATGAACTGTGGGAATCAGACGAATCTTGGTTGGCGTATTGACTGCTGCTACTGCCTATACAATTTTGGTTTGTTTTGTATCCTCTCTAGCTTCAGTTTCCCCTTCTGTGAAATAAGACTAAGCAGTTCCTACCACTGAGTGGTTGTGAGGCCTGAAAAAAATACATAAAGCCTGTCACATAGTATGCACCATATGGTAAAGTGCTTGAGAATGCTTTTTTTTTTTTTTTAAGATTTTATTTATTTGACAGAGAGATAGAGGTCATAATCAGGCAGAGAGGCAGGCAGAGAGAGAAGGGGAAGCAGGCTCCCTGCCAAGCAGAGAGCCCGATGCGGGGCTCAATCCCAGGACCCTGAGATCATGACCTGAGCCGAAGGCAGAGGCTTAACCCACTGAGCCACCCAGGCGCCCCCAGATTCTGGATTCTGACCCTTCTGCCCTGTACTGTCCTTTGATGTCAAATTCTGGTGTGACAAGAAGAATTATGGTCATTCTCAAAACCCTAACCTAGGGTATGGATAGATGACTTTTTACAATTAGGACCAGTAGAGGTTAGGTTCATGAGGGCAACAAGAATGGTTGATTCATCTCTGCCTTGTAAACCATGCAGCTTCATAAAAGGTCTCAAAATCTAGAGGGAGCCCCAATCCTGAAGGAAGAACAAACTTTCCTGATATTTATCCAGTGTCTGTTTAGTGATTGACTGCCATCTTCCACGCTGCCTGTTTGAAATCAATAGGAGACTTAATGAAGTGAAAATGAAATCAATATTTAATTCCCACAGGTAAGAGATACTTCCATGGCCTACGTTCACCTGCCAACTTCCCCCAGTTCCAAAGGGTAATAAGAGCTGGGCCATCTCAGCCTCACAACTAAGACGTAATTTCTTCCCTAGTGATTTCCTGGATTCCTACTATGCATCAGGTGCTATAAGTAGTACATTTTCTTACATCCACACAATAATCCTAACAAGTGAGTTATTAACTAAGTATTAAATATGGGGCATAGAAAGTGCTAAATACTTTAAATATATTATTTAAGTCTCACTACCACACTTTGAGATACGTTACTGTCTGATTCTTACAGATGAGCCAACAAAGGCACAGAGATGTGACGCAACTTGCCTCGTTAGAATATGACAGAGGTAGGATTTGAACCCATAACTGCTAATTCCACATCTTGAGTGTTTTACCACTGTTTGTTACCATCTCCCATTTCACAGATGTGTAAACTGAAATTCAGAAATAACACTGGCAGGCCACACACAGCTAATAAATGGATACTTGTGCTTTGTTTCACCTTTAAAAGTTTCTTTGAAGTAAGAGTTAAATTTCAGTTGTCCTATCTGTTCTGTTTATAAAGGAGTTACAGTGAATAAGGTACTGTAGTCAGTCTTCTAGGGAATATAAACTTAAAGACACAGTTCTGGTCCTTACAGAATGTATGGCCTAGTTGACAGCAATATGCCAAGTGAAAACAAACACAGCATGTAGGAATCCAGACATGACTCAGGTGGTGAAACCACTGAGCTACCTTTGGCTTTTAGGAACAGAAATCCAAGACTCAGATTGATGTAAACCATTGGAAATATATTTCCTTACATAACACGAAGACCGCAGACAGGGTGCTTTGGGGGCTGGGTCATTCAGCATCTCAACAGTATAAGGATACAGAAGTAGGTTACTTTTTCCTTCTTTCCACTCTGTCTTGTCATTTATTCCGAAGCTAACCTCCTTCACTGTTACAAGGTAGTTGTGAGAGTATCAGGTATTTTACTCAAAAATGAGCACAAACTAAAGGATATACCATATCTTCCTATGTGCCTGTTTTTTAAGAGAGAGAAACCTTGGGACACCTGGCTGGCTCAGTCTGTTAAGCATCTGTCTTTAGCTCAGGTCATGATCTCAGGGTCCTGGGATCCAGTCCCACATCAGGTTCCTTGCTCAGTGGGGAGCCTGCTTCTCCCTCTGCCTGCCACTCCCCCTGCCTGTGCACTCACTCTCTCTCTCTCTGATGCATAAATAAATAAAATCTTTAAAAAAGAGAGAGAGAGAAAGAGGAACCTTTCCCACATGTTCCTCCACAGACCCCTGAGCATCTTTGGCCAGAACTGCATAATCCATCCCCTAAATTATTGAATTATTGATGTCTCAGGAAATGGAACAACCATGACTGATTTAGAGGACCCGTGGAACAGGGCTGAAGCAGCTGGAGGAGGGTGTGTGTGTGTGTGTGTGTGTGTGTGTGTGTATGGTAATGAATCTGAGATAGTCACAAAGTAGTTCTAGCAGCCAACCCAGCATGACTACTGTTGGCTGTGGGAATGTCTTGGAAGTCACAGAATGCCCAAGGAAAGCTCAGGTACATGAGAACAAGAAGCACTTCTTCAACTCTACCTCTTTGGGGTCTCACCTGCACTTTAGGGACACAACTGGACTCACCTGAAACAGTTCAAATGATGGCTCTGCTATTTACTCCCTGTGTGCTTTTGGGAAAATTACTTAACCTCCATGCACTCTGTTTCTTCGGTGGCACAGTAGGAGTCTTTGTCAGGAGTGAAAGACTTGAACTCTTTGCTTCCCATGCCCAAGGAGACCAACAATAAATATTCCTCTAAGCATCCAGTAGAACAGAAGACATCCATCCAGAAATTTTTCTCAGTAAAGATATTATGTAATATAGATGTAAGATTATCCACACTGCTGGGCATTAAGGAAAGTTTAAATCCAGCCCTGTTTCACTCACCAAGCTGTGCATCTTGGCAGATGCTTGTACCAGCCCGGGAATACATCATCCCACAGAGACAGCATCACTTGCCACACTTGCAAAAGTCTAGGGGTCGGCATCTGCACAGGGAGAGTAATACCTTTTAAAAATTGGCACTAGGTACCATGTGGTTTAGCAGCAGTCCAGCTCCTCAAGATGCTCACAGTGAGAAACTAGTGCCTCTCTGCTGGGCCTTCATGCAAGACAATGTGCAGGAAAGTAGGTGCATTGTTTTAATCCTTCTTTGCAGCCCAGAACCATACCAAAAATATATGATAGCTATGAGCATGGACTAGGGAAACATAATGCCTGAGCTTTTCCCCCAAGTTGGCTTCTTTGTTATTGTCTTAGTTTGTCCTTCTGAGCCAAGAGTTTGAGGGCAGGTAGCTTTTTGGTAGATGATCCCAGGAAGCATGGTGATGTGGTAGGGAACAGAGGAAAGCTGATATTAGTTATCACTCTTGGCAGCTGGGCCTTCATTCCACCAGGAACTGTCTAAAAACATTGTAGGACACAACATAGAATTATCTTACCAAGGAACAAAAACTCAGGTATTTATGACTCCTATTTCCCAAAGATAATGGTTGAGCCTGGGGATGTGTGGTAGTTAACTAGATAACCTCCTAGTTATCATCCCTGCCTCCTGGTATCTGTGCCCTTGTGTGGCCCCTTCTCACATTGTATCAGCATCAGTCTACACAACCAGTAGAATATGGCAGAGCAACGGGTTGCTACTTCTGAAGCTAGATTATTAAAGACATTGTGGCTTTTGCCTTGTTTTCTCTCTTGCATCGCTTACTTGGGGAAAGCCAGCTGTCACTCAGGAAGCCAAGTATAGGGGCTCACATGGGTCCTGTTGGCTTCCTGCCCAGAACCATGTGAGTCAGTGACCAGGAAATAGATCCTCCAGCCTGAGTCAAATCTCCTGATGACTGTAGCCCTGGCCAACACCTTGGTAGAGTCTCAAGAAAGAATCTGAGGCCATCTCAATAAGTTTTTACAAGTTCCTGATTCTCAGAAACTGTGAGATAAAGAGTACCTAAGTGCAGGGTAATTTGTTATGCAGCAATGATAACTCATACATGATATTAACCTCCTAATACTTCTGAGTTGTTTCTTGCATGAGCCAGGTGAGCTCCCATGGCCAGAAAAAATCATGAGGAAGAGAAGCACAGGTGGCTGAGAAAGAAAGTTTATAACATATACTGCAACTGTCCATGGAAGCTACAGGTGACCTCTGGAAGATGTGTCAGGACAGGTCACAGCCATGCTAGCTATACAAATGAGTAAATGGGTTTAAGAGAGAATAGGATGTGAGAAATGAGAGGTGGAAGGAAGAGTCCTCCTACACTGTCTTATAAACTAATTACCTGTGTTGAAGGATAAGCTTTTAATTTTTTATCTATCACATAGTGTTATTTATATAAAATACAATAAAAATAAATCACTCCAAAAATGAAATAAAGAACCTAAAACATGCAACAGCAAAAAATTTTTTAAAAATTATAAAACTAGGATTCTTGATAGTCAGCTCAGGCAAACCCTGAAGGACTGCAATGAGTCTTTGGTTCTTAAAAGAAGCTATTTCAGAATTGAGTGTCCAACTCTGGCTTGAGGCAAACAGCAGGGTCAACCACAGCAGATGCATGAGACTTGGAAGAATACCTCTCAAAAAAATAAAGAAGTACATGGAAAGGCAAATGGGTTGATTCAATTTAAACACTAGTCTCAAGGCAAGAGGCCACAGGCACTTGCCTTTCATGTTGCATTGCCCAAAACAGCTTCAGGTTTGAGTTCAATTGCAGGAAATACATTGGAGGCCTGATCGTGCAAGCCCTGTGCTAGCAGAGCTTTTGCTCAAAGGTGGAATGTGTAAGCTTTTTCTCCTCTGGAACTCGGGCAGGTGGGCAGAGTGGCCTGGGAAGGGATCATTTCCCTGTATATGCTTCAACTAACTGTGCAGATGTCCATGGTTAGAGGTGAAAATCGATTGCTTTTGACAGATTCTTAGAGGGCCCCCCAAAGTGTGAGAACTACTGATCAAGGCTGGTACTGGTATGATCTGCAGTTTATATTAACAGGACAGAAAATAGAGGTTCAGCTGAGTTTTTTTGTTTTTGTTTTTTGTTTTTTGTTTTGAGTTTTTTCCCCAAACTGGTTTTGGCAAGATGAAAATAGTATTTGGAAAGAATATGCTTGGTAGCTGTATCCACAGTTTAACTGAGTTTAAGCTTATCCTCTTGGTTATTCTGGCTTCATGACTGCAACAGGAGTTTCTGCCCTTGTCATTAATGCATTTTGATACCTGGGCTTTCTCTGTGGCCCTCTCTGGCTCTTACTGCCCCTGGGCAGGAGCACCCCCCTGCCAGGCTGGAGAAAGTATATCAGTAAATGCTCGTTCTTTCCACAAGACTAGAAAGTACCAAGGTTTAATTTAATAAGCTCTGTTGGTTGATGATAGTGTATAAGCATGTTGGCAGTTTCTATAGTATTGGCAAATTATATTCAAATCAGTAAATATTATTGAGTACCAGCTAGATGTCAGATTCAGGGCTTATAAAGCAATACAATGCTCTGCAGCAACCAAAAAAAAAAGAATTTAACGTGATGAAAAGAACATACAATTAAATACAACTTAATAGTGTTTTGAAGATTCAGAAGGAATATCAGCTGTTCTAGAAGGATTATTTACCATGAATCTTGTTTTACTTGTTCTTTTTGGTTGTTGTTGTTGTTATTGTTCCTTTTCTAACAAAATCAAGTGAATAGATGTTAGGTAAACCTGAGTTACTAAGCAGGTTATCAGAAGAGGGACTTGGCAAATAGGATATGATTTTTTTAAAAATAGGATATGATTTTATGCTTGACTGCAGCTAGTAAGAGAAAAACTAAATTTGTGCTCCACTGTGCCTTTGTATTTCAGAGAGGAACTCACAGCAGCCTCCACCCCCAAACTAACCGTCTATTTGCCAAATGATGCAAAATTTGGTTCCTCTTCATGGACCTCTAAAATTAACTTTCAGATGGTTGATTCTTACAGATGAGAACTGGGATTCTAAATACTCAAAGGCCATAGAACATGTCTGTTATGTGATTTATTATGTCTAGATCAGTGGGGAACTGGGGCACAATAGCTGGGGAGACTACACCACTCTGCCCCAAGCCTTCACCCTAACATTTACTCTCTGGCCCCTGGCAGGGTTTTATGCAAGTTTGTGACCCAACCATCAGCATGTGTCATGCCATGAAAAAGAAATTTGCCTTTTGTCTTCAAATCAGGAAGTTCTCCTAAATGTCTTGATGAAGTTTTCCTTGCTTTCTTTATAGCCAGTCCCTCATCAGTCACCGACAGCCTGGTAAAGGCAAACCAGTGGAATGCAAGAGAGATTAAGTGCTTCCAACTCCAGGGTTCTTTCAGCTTTAAGAGTTCATTAGAATTGTAAATGGTATTGGCACTGAGTCAAATTTCAAAGATGGCTTGTCTTACTTAGTCTTTAAAATATCTTGTGTATCTCTGTGGCACACTAAAGAAGTGCTGTCTCTAGCTCTTTATTTTCCTGGATTCCATCAGTGTTATAAGGACACGTAGCAATTTTAATAGCATTTTCATACCTATCATATCTGTTTCCCTTAATAACTTTGCAAATGGGTTTTCTTATTATATGCGTATTTTTAAAGTGAGGAGCTATCTGTAAACAAAAGGCAAATGATAATAGGTATTAGTACCGATAATGGAAAAAATGGAACTCTCTTTATTGCTGTTGGGGATGTGAACCAGAGTGGCTGCTTTGGAAAACAGTTTGGCATTTCTCAAAAGGTTAAAAATTGGGTTACATGATGACCTAGCACCTTGGCTTCTAGGTGTGTACTGAGGAGAATTAAAAATGTACATCCACACAAAAACTTGTACATGAATGTGCATAGTAGCACTGTTCATAATAATGAAACAACCCAATCCTTAGCTGATGAGTGAGTGAGCATAGTGTGGTGTATCCACCCAATAGGATATTATTTCACAAAAAGATGAAGTCCTGATTCATGTTACAATAATGATGGAACTTGAAAACATTATGCTAAGTGGAAGACACCACACACAGACACATACATACACACACTCTCTCTTTCTGTATGATCCCAGTCATGTGAAATGTCCAGGATTAGCAAATCCATAGAGACAGAAGGTTAAAGATCAATGACCAGGAATGGAGAAAAGCAGGTTGAGGCATGACTGCTAATGGGTCTGGGGCTTGCTTTGGCATTGAAATTTTAGAACTGGTCAGTCGGGACACTATATACAAGTTGATGAATATATTTGATGTATTAAAATACATTAAAAGCCGCTGAATGTTAAACTTTAAAATGGAGAGTTTTTTGACATGCAGATTATATCTCCATTACAAAAAATATGTGAGAAAAAAAGTTAGAGTATAAGATCACTGAAAAGTGATTTAATTTACCCAGCAAGGGTAGGCCATTGGCAGAAGAATGGATTATTTTAAAAATTTGCAGCATATTCAGAGTAGAATATTACACAGCACTGAATGAAGCAACCGTAACTAAAGGTAAGGACATGGATGGATCTTAAGAACATATTCAGGTGGAAAAAAAATGAAGTTGAAGAAAAATACAAAGATTGTTCTGTGTGTTTATAAAGCTTGAGAACACATAACTAACTGTGTTAAATAACAAGAATTTCAGCTGAATAAATTTGAAGATGAAGTTGGCTTTATTTAGGGATTCATGAATCAGCCAGCATCCTATCTAGAAAACAGAAAGGATTTCTGGTGAACTACAATCAGGGAAAGGTTTTTAAAGGCAAAGAGAGAAGAGGAAAAGGAAATTATTAGCAAATGATGTGTTCTTTTAGGGAAGGAGGCCCTTCCAAGAGGGACAGAGGGAGGGGGTCTATCAAAAAATGTACTATTTCTGTCCGGGAAATTCCATGTTGTCTGGTTAAAGGTTATGTTCCTGGCAGGTGGGGAAGGTGGGAACTGCAGTTATGTTAGGTGTTAAGTCTTGATTTGCTGACGTAAAGCCTTCATGTAAGTGATTCCATTTTGGGTTTGTGGTTCTCTTTTTAATGGCTGATAACATGTGTAAGAGAAAATATACAGGTAGATGGGTAGGTATGCAGACAGACACAACTTTTTGTATCTATATGTAGATACAAAAACATTTTTTTTTTTAATAAAACCAAGCAATAGTCATTGTGGTGATATGTGTTAGAGAAAGACAAGAGTCTGGCAATATTCTGGTTCTTGAGTGACAAATATGGTAGAGATCAACATTTATTATATTTTATTATAGTAAATATTCTTTTGCATGTGACTGTGAGATTTGGTTAAACCATCGGAAATTGAAATTTTTCTTGGTCAAAAAAAATCAAATATCAAAAATTTCCTCTTCAAATATTTTTATAAAGCTAAATAGAAGAATGGAGATTTAGACACAAACTTTCTGGCACTAAATTTAACATGGTACATACATTTGGGGCCCAAGTTTTGTACCAGGTTTCATTAGATGCTGATACAGTAATAATAACAAGAGTTGTAATAACAAGTAATAATAATAACAATAATAAATAATATTAAATATTAAATAATAAAATAATAATAAGAGTAGCAAGAGTGGCTATCTCTGATTAGATGTTTATTATGTGCTGGACACTGTAAATCTTCACAATAAGTCTATGACTCATACTTTACAGAGTAATGTATTTGTTTCAAGAACTTACCCCCAAGTGACATAAGGAATGCTAGTTTCTAGATCTTTTACACTGTCCTACATAAAAATACTAGCTCCAATATCAAAACATAGCCATCCCTTTGTCTTAATTTTCACTGTGACAGCCTTCCTCTGCTCAACCACCAGTTTTTCCTTGGCTGCTGCAACTCTCCAGTGTTCCCCAGCTGCCCCTTTGTCCTGCTTTCAGTCACTTAGAATGAAGTCTGGAGTCCTTACTGGCATCTACAAGGTTGTATTTTTTCCCCCATTCTTGCCATAATAAAGTACCACCTACCTGGGGGCTTAAAACAACAACAGAATTTTGAACAAAATAGTTTTGGAGGCTGGAAATCCTAAATCAAGCCATTGGCAGGGCCTCTGAGTCTCTGGGTAGAATCTTTACTTGCTTCTTTCTAGCTTCTGGTGGTAGCTGGAAATCCTTCACATTTTTTGCCTTACAGCTGCATCATTCCAAACTTTGCCTCTTTCATCACTTGGCATCTTTCCCCTGTGTCTGCTTCTGTTTTCTTTTCTTACAGGATTATATTGGAACAGGACCTACCCTAATTGAGTATGACCTCCTCCTAACTTGATTACATTTGCAAAGACCTTATTTCCAAATAAAGTCACCTTGTGAGGTACTGGAGGTTAGGACTTCTACATATCTTTAGGAGTGATACAATTCAACCCATAATATAGGTCTTTCAAGACCTGTCCAGCTGTCTATTACCCATTGCCTGTCTCCCACTAGGCTACTACACTGATCTTTGATTTTCTGAAGCATCCTCCTTAGTTTCTACCACAGGCTGTTTGCATGTACCATTCTCTGTCTAGAATATACTCTTACAAATTGCTCTGCCTGGAATACACTCCCTTGATCTTCCTACAGCTTTCTCCATCTCTGTTTTCAGGTCTTGGTTTTAAATAATACCCCCTCTAAGATGTATTTCCTATCACACCCTTTCTTAAAAAGGACCTTATCCCTCTTTATTCTTCTCTTTCTCTTTTTTCTCTGATAGTTTCCTTCATAGCAATTTGTAGATAGTTATAATTAAGTTACAAATAAAAAACAGTCTGTAAATATTTAACTACTGACTTGCTGGGGTTTTGCTCCTTGTCCCCCTCCCCCCAAATAAAATTCTGTGAAAGGTAGGAATCTTGACTGGTTCTGAATTATAGCACACTGCTTGACACACACTAAGTATCCTAAGTTTTTGTTCAAAGAAATAATTGAATGAACAAATGAGTGAATGAATAATCCAGAAGCAAGTATGGAAACACACATCTGTCAAGAAGTCAGTCTTACATAAAAGGTTCGAAGTAGACAGATTAATATAAGACCTTTCAGTTTTATCACTTATCATAAGACCTTTGACTTGACACCTCTAAGTTTCTGTTATGTAATGTGGAAAACAGGGGTGATTACAGTACCCACTTGGCTCAGTCATTGAGGAGGAGGCAGAATGCAAGGATGTGGGTGGTAGGCAATAATGGAAGGTTATCAAAAAACAGTGATGTAAGTTGGGGCAGGCAGGAAGTTCCCAAAGAAGCAATCTTGTCTCACTCAGTTCATGGGCCAGCTCCAAAAAAACATAGAGGACAGTACTATCCTGAGGCCACTTTGTGTGTGCTTTTCACATTAAGCTAATTGCTTCAGCAGCAATTTTGCCACTAGGCAACAGGCCTGGGGAACTGCCCATTACACTTAATAGTTCAACTCCTTGAAGATGGCTGTGCAGGAATTTGGAAGGGTCCTTGTGACTTTATGGAGGAAATTTTTAGTAAGAAGCTGTAAAGAGAAAATTGGCTAGAATATAATAGAAAAAGATAATTCCTTGGGTATATCTTTAGGATATGTCTTTAGGAAGCCATAAAGCAATACCAAATCTTCAGCTGTGGTAAGCACTTGCTGCAAGGGATAGGAGACAAAATACAGGACTGGGGATGGCACTGCACTTGAGTTAGCTTTAAATGAGAGGCACAGATTCATCCCTGGGCTTACACTGTCCCAGTAAAAGCTGGGGCTTGCTGTTCTTTGGCTAAAGCTATTACATTTTCCTTAAACCAGAGATTTACACTATTATAAGCCAATTGTATGGATTCTATAATATCATTAAGAAGAAATCTAGTGAAGAAGCTTGACTACAGCTTGATTACAGCTAGGAGGGGGCAAGTTCACAGTTTGGTGTCCAGAGTAGACAGATTGGATAGAGAATCTCAGTTCTGACACTTACAGGACCAGAAAGCATACATGTACTTTTGGGCTAGAATCAGGTGGAAAAGGCTCTGGATCTGAAATCACCTCTTCCTCTCCATGACCAGGTGGGAGATCTCAGATAGCTGTCAGCCAAAATAAACCACCCAGTATCTCATTTGTAAATCCAAGATTACAGTTGTAATCCCTTCAGGTGGCATCCTGAGGTCACTTCCAAGTACTCACCTGTAAGAACTCCTAGCTACCTCTTTTCAAAAGTCCCTGTATTTCTGCTATTCTGTTACCCATGACCTATTATGGTATAGTTCTTCCCTTGAGACCAGTGTTTCTTATCTGTATTACTGTCCCTTTGGGATTATTTTTGACATTTTTTCCCTAATGGTGTGCTCCCTTCCCCATTGTATTTTAATATCACAGATGCTCTATCAGTTTGTGTACTGTAGTCCCTTAGGAGGCCATAAAACATTGTAAGATTTAATATTCCTTGAACACACCCACCCCCATTGGCCTGTTGGGGGTAATGTTGTCTCTTGTTGAGAATACATGCCTCAGACTATAAATTATAGGCTAGCAAAAGATATGTGTCTTGGGGTGCCTGGGTGGCTCAGTGGGTTAAAGCCTTTGCCTTCAGCTCAGGTCATGATCTCAGGACCCTGGGATGGAGTCCTGCATTGGGCTCTCTGCTCAGCAGGAAGCCTGCTTCCTCCACTCTCTCTCTCTACCTGCCTCTCTGCCTACTTGTGATCTCTCTCTCTGTCAGATAAATAAAATCTTAAAAAAAAAAAAAAGTGTCTTATTTATAACAGTATCCTTAGCATATAGCACATAAGAAATGCAGAGTGATACTTATTGGATGGGGGCATGGTGAATCAGTTGATGGATGAGGATTAACTGAGAACAATGTAAAGAAATTGCTTGATCTTATGTTTGCTACATAGCAATTGGAAACATTTGTTCTCACTTCTGAAAACCAATCCAAACCTTCTAACAGCATTGTTTGAAATTATTTCAGATCTTTGTTTTCATCTCTAAACAGGATTCATGTTTCCTATTGCTCTGTATCACTAACCTTGTGTTAACTTTTTAATGAACACATGAAAGGAGGAAATAAAATGTAGATCAACTCATCCTGGGTTGAAATAGTTCCAAGAGTGTAGAGATCTCTCCACTATTGAAGGAGTGGGGCACAATACCTTTGTTCATAACCACCAATTCTGTCTCACTGAAGTGATTTATTTCTGTTACCTGGAAGCCCTCTGTAGACAGAGGAGAAAGAAACCTTGCACTTTAGAATAGAAGCATATTTAGCTCACTTTTTAACCAGAAATCTTTGGGATGAGAATGCTATTCTTTGCAAAAAGAGAACTTTGCTCTGAGAATTTTGACAAACCAAGAATCAGGATAAGCAAATTGAATCTAGGGTATTAGAAGTTAGGAGAGGGGATAATTTGAGGCCCAGGGGCAATGATTAGGAGGGGAAAAGGAGCTTTGAGGGCTCTGTGGTGTTTCTGTTTCCTAATCTGGGTGCTAATTATATGGATATGTTCAGGTGGTGATAATTCACAGTTTCACACTTAATGACTTGTGTATTTTTATAGATGTGCATTGTGATTCAACAAAAAGACAGAATAATAAAACCAAGGAATGCAGTCTGAGCCTTCTAAAGGTCACTTACTTCGGCAAGTCACTTTTCTTCTCTGAGCTTTGATTTCCTTCTTTATAAACCGAAATAATATTAGCATCTACCTCACAGGTTTGATGGTAGTATACAAATGGCTTAGCACAGGGTCTGGTTCATTGATGATTAGTAATTATGAATTAGTTGTTATTCATTAGCATTATTCATTTAGCTCAGATTTACTGAGACTGAGTTAGAAGTCTCCATCACCATCAGCTCATGAGCAGTGGGGGTCTTGGTATAGAAACAGGATAAGATGTAGACTCTCCCTGGCCCCAACATTTCATCATGAAAATTTTCAAATACACAGAAAAATGGAAAGAATGTGACTTCTTTTAGATTTAACTACCTGCATTCTACACTCAACATTTTGGTAGATTGTCTGTGTAATAGATCCATTCTTCAGACCCTAGTTGGGCCTTTTGTTATAGAGAAGGGACCATAGACCTGGGATGAAACTGATTAAGGAAACTTAGTAAAGAAAACAATAGACCAGTATCAGGAAGATATCTCAGGTGAATTTACCTGGATGGTGCTGTCTCATGTTGAGTTAATTCAGGCCTTCATATTTATACCTCTCAGCAGAGACAAAAGCTTGCTGTAGGAAATGGAGGTAATATAGCTTCAAGGCTACTATGTCCTTTACAATATCAAGTGAAAAACAAAGACTTTGGGTGACCTTGGCTTGGTCAAGGGCATACGCCTCAGAAGATATAAATTCTTTCTGGGACGCCTGGGTGGCCCAGTTGGTTAAGCGGCTGCCTTCGGCTCAGGTCATGATCCCAGCGTCCTGGGATTGAGTCCCACATCCCCACATCATGCTCCATGCTCAGCAGGGAGCCTGCTTCTCCCTCTGCCTCTGCCTGCCACTCTGTCTGCCTGTGCTCGCTCCCGCTCTCTCTGACAAATAAATAAATAAAATCTTAAAAAAAAAAATTTAAATTCTTTCCAAGAGCTTGTGAATTCATGAATTAACACTGACCTTGAATTAGCCATATTTTTCATTGGATGAATACTGAAAAGCCTAGAAATATTTTTCTCTTACATACATGCTGATTTTTTATATTCTAAATTTTCTATAATGACTGGATCATTTGTACAATAAGAGCATTTGTTTTGGTTCCTGCTTTAATAAATCATGGTTCTGCTTTAATGAACAAAACAAATAATTTATAATTTGTCCATTAATTATTTGCATGTAAATGCATCTGTTAGAGTAACTTAATAAGCCATTGAAAAACATTCTCTACTGCCAGCTGAATTACATTCTATTTAGTGAGCATCTCTTTTGGGGGAGAGGTTGTTTTGTTTTATTTTATTTGAAAGCAAGGAGGTGCTGGGAAACTAAATTAAATTGCATCTCATGAATTTGAAACATCATGAATCCACCAGGCCTAAGGTACAAAGAGAGGGCTCATTGACAATTTAGCTAATTGAAGTATTAATTAACGGACCTGCCCTATATTAGATTGATGAGAAAGCCCTTTGGGAGAGTGGCCTTTCTCATCACAGCCACCTACAGGGTGAATTTTTAATTGCTACTGTTTGCCAAACTTTGCTGCATATAAGAATCACCAAAGCCACTTCAAAAAATCCCAGTGCCCATGCCTTATCTCTTACCAGTTAAGAAATTCCAAGGTGGGAGGGGCGCCTGGGTGGCTCAGTGGGTTAAAGCCTCTGCCTTTGGCTCAGGTCATGGTCATGATCCCAGGGTCCTGGGATTGAGCCCCACAATGGGCTCTCTGCTCAGCAGGGAGCCTGCTTCCCCCTCTCTGCCTGCCTCTCTGCCTACTTGTGATCTCTGTCTCTCAAATAAATAAATAAATAAATCTTTAAAAAAAAAAAAAAAAGAAAGAAATTCCAAGGTAGGACCCTGACATGAATATATCTTTTTAAGATCCCCAGATTGTTCCAATGTGTAGCATAAGCTTGGCAAACACCAGTCTAAGAAAGATCCTATTCACACCTACTTGTACCCAAAGAAAGAGAAGAAAAAATGAACAAGAAGACAATAAACAAATATGGGTATAAACTGCTCCTTAGCCATATACATGCTTTAAGAAATGTCATTCCTTTGGCTTTTAAAAATACAATTGAGGGATACCTGAGTGGCTCAGTCTGTTAGGAGTGTGCCTTTGTATCAGGTTGTGATCTCAGGGTCCTGGGATCAAGCCCTGCATTGGGCTCCCAGAGGGATTCTGTTTCTCCCTCTCCTGCTGCCCCTCTGCCCACTTGTGTTCTCCCTCTCTCTCACACACATAAATAAATGAAATCTTAAAAAGAAAAAAAAAAATACAGGTGACTTGAAGTCAGGTGAGCCCTTTCACTAACTGGACATCATTTCCTGAGGAACTAGTTTAGAAAAGACAATTATTGGACTGTTGATCCCAAAAGAAAGCCCCAGGAAGGCAGAGTGGTGAAAATGGGCAGGAGAAAGATGAAGGGGTGGATGGCAAGATCAAGGAAGAAAAGCAGAGTTAAAAGTGTATCAAGTTTGGATTCTAAAAGGCTCCAGTCAGCATCCCAGAGCATGAGTGAGAAAAATATTCTGAGAGAAATCTGACTACATTTAAATGGAAAACCTAATGAAAAAAAAAAAAATCTTAAAAAATAGGAATAATGTGTTTGCTTGTAGGGTGGGAAGCAGGGCCACCTGTTAGTCTCATTTCTCTTCGGTTCTTCTCGTAACCTTGACCACTAGGTTCATTTGTCCAACTCAATTTAAATCCTCTCTTGAAGACATTTCCAAGGAGCTGAGGGTGAGTTCAAGAACAGGCATGGGTCTGGCTTGGTTACAGTACTGGGCAAGACAGAAAGCACATCCCACAGTGTCTGGGACTTTTTAAGGCTCCATATTTTATGATAATTGTAGGTAGCCTATCAACTGGTATGGGACGTCTTACTCAGTTTCTTTGACGTTCGCTTCATAAGCAGAATGTGGCGAGAGTACATACCCTTGAAAAGAGCATTGGGGTATGGCAGTGGCATGCTGGACCTAGCTCTCACCATTGTATATCAACTCACAAGAGCTGACTTAAATTTTTAGGAAATTTGTGAGGTAGTCTTTAAGCAAATGTTAAAATTAAGTGATATAAACTTACAATTCAATAAATTAGAAACAAAAGTAAATACTCAAAACTCAACCTTCCTAATTATTTTACTGTTATCTCCATGCTTGAGGTCATGTACATCTGTTGAGTCTCTGTAGTGGAAATACTCTATAATTATGCACTATGCTGCTCTGTGACATCATGTTGCCAACTTGAAATCAGCCACAGTGCATAGTCATAGTGTGGGAATCATGAAATGCTGTAAAGCAAGCCTTCCCCCCGCCCCTCACTAGCCTGGCTGGCAACCTTTCCAGCACACTTCTAGGGTAGGGTTACTGTTTGGGGAGAAGAGATGAGTACAGTTGAAGCACCTCAATTATTATCATAAAGGACAATGATGAGGTAGAACTTGGAAGAAGACTTTCCCAAAAGGTGCTTAGAAAACCAGGTGGGGTTTTCAGTATCTTATACAAACCAGGCAAGATACTGAGAAAAGAAATCCAGCAACTAGCAGTAGAATCCATGCTCTGCTTCCTGATGGTGAAATCAGTCTCGTTTTCATGAGTGATGATAATGCCTGAAGCTTATGAAACTGCCTCATGAAATCCAAGACCAACTTTCCCAATCCTGATCTTGCAGAAGAGCTAATCCTTGATCATAAATTTGTAGTGTTTGCATTTTAACTGAGTTTTTAAATTATAGTGAAGTGGTCCAAATAACCAGAAGGTATAGAAATTCATGAAATGATCATAACACAATCTTTCTAAAACCCCGTGCCTTCTGTACCCCTACTGTTCTTTTTACATACCCTTTGTTTCTTATTTGCATATCAAAGTAAATATAAATGTTTTTTAACCACCATTTTCCCCCTTATTGCACAAAATGTTGCATTACATACTCATTTGCTTTTTTTTTCTTTTTTTTAACCATTATTGATAGATTTTGGTTATCTTCCCATATGAGTGCATAAAGAGCTCCTTCATTTTTTAGATAAGAGCTGAAGAGTGTTCCATTATATGAATTTATTTCATCAGTCACTTCCTTGACCCCTAGGTTGTAGCCAGTTCTTCTGCTGTTTGCATAATTCTGTAATGAGTAACTCTTTATAAAGGTAGCAACATAAGAACTGCCTCCTTCCTGGCAGCCCAGCTCACTGAAGGAGTGGTCAAAGTGTTGGATTTTGCCAATCCGACAGCTGAACAATGATGTTTCCATGGGATTTTAAATTGTATTTTATTTATTCTGAGTGGCCTTGAACTTTTCTCATAGGTTTAGAAGCCATTACTATTTTTATCTTTCTTTTCTTTTCCTTTTCTCTTCTCTTCTCTCCTTTCCTCTCCTCTTCATCTTGTCTCTTATCCCTTCCCTACCCTTGTCCTTTCCTTCTCCTTCCTTCCTTCCTTCCTTCTATGAGCTGTCCTTTCATATCCTTTGCTCATTTTCCCATGTGGTTTTTTTTTTTTTTAATTTCATTTTAAAGCTATAAGCATTACCTATAAGCCTCCTAGGATGGAGTGTATATTCCCATGACTGGTAAGATTTATTTGTTGTTGCCATCTGCCATGCTAAGCTTTCAGGTAGCTGGGGCAAATATAATGTGATATTGTGCAGCAGGTGAGCTAATCTGAAAAGGAGAGGTAGGTCTGTCCCCAAAATACCTGTCCATCAAACACAGTACCCTTACAATTTCCATTTGAATGAGATGGCAAACCTACACACCAAGTGAAGGTAAAAACCAACCTTCAAACTAAAGCCCAGTCACACCCTCTTAGCTCCTTTTTCTCTCTCCCACCCCTATCCTTCTCTTTCCTTCTCTCTCTCCCCCATCCTTCTCTCTCCCTCTCTTTGTTTTTTTCTTTTCTATCCCTCTCCCTCTCTCTCTCTTTTCTCTCTCTTTCTTCTTTAACCATGATGGGGCCTGCCTACCTCACCTGAGTAAACTGTGCTTCCCATTCTCTCCATACCTCCATACCTTTCCTTTCTTTGTTCACTTTGTCTGGATTGCCCTGAGTCCCTACCTGGAGTCTGTATGGTCAGTAGCTGTGGTATAGTGGTAATACCACTGGGTCTGGAGCTGGATGGTTTAATCTCAAATCTCATCTTCCTCACAATCTCCTTCAGCATTAAGGGACTTAATCCTTAATTCCCCAAGTCCTACTCAAGAAAACCTGACAATAATGTTGCATAGTAGCTAGGAGTGTGGCTTTTAGAGTTAGTTAGACCCAAGTTGGAATTCTTGCTTATCTTCTTCCCAGTTATGGTTAGTTAGCTGGAGAAATTACCCAAAGACTGTAGACCTGTTATCACATTTGTAAAATGGGAAACAAATTTCCATGGGTCTGTCACATTTCCACATGTTTTGTGAGCAAATGAATTTGGCTTTTGTTTCATACTATTTTTTTCTAGGATATTTATGTTGTGAATACTGTGCAAGATATAAATTTCTCCTTATAGAGCAGAGGACAGATTTATCCTCTGTCCAGGAAAATAAAAATAATGTCTGTCCATGCCAGAGCTTAAACATGTGTGTACAGTCCCTAGGAGATACTGGGGTTTCTTAAACTCCAGGTCCTTCACTTGTAAGGCAACCACAGTTTGTACAGCATATATCAGGCCCTTCTTCACAATGCCCTGTGGGAATTGGGACTCCAGAAACCAGCACAAATGATGTGACTCTGGCTATTGCTATTACTGTGAACAGTAAACCGTCCTTTGTTTCTCCCCAGGGCTTGCTTTCTTCTGCCAGCCTCCATGAGACCACGGCAGGCTAACTTGCTAGTTCAAAATAGGGTAAAATCTCAGAACCTTGATATTACTTGTCATAGATTTGTTACAATAGATTTGTTATGATAATTAAATGTAATAATGAGGCACCAGGGTGGCTTAGTCAGTTAAGTGTCCAACTCTTGGTTTTGGCCCCAGGTTGTGATCTCCCAGTAGTGAGACTGAGCCCCATGTCAGTCTCCATGCTCAACACAGAGACTGCTCAAACTTCTCTCTTTCTGTCCTTCCCCACTGCTCATATATGCCCCCTTCTCTCAAATAAAAAAATAAAATCTTAAAAAATATATAATTAATATAATAATGTCTAAAGCACACAAGACACTGCCTATGATTAGTTGTAATAGAAAGTAGGTAGGAACTAGAATTATTATTAGGATTATTTCATTACTTGCTCAAGAGGATTGATGTAGGATTAGGTGAATCATATTAGTGCCTGGTCCATGGTGAACTCTCAGAGTTTTGTTTATTTGTTTGTTTTCTTTTTCTTTTTTTTCCCATTCATTTAGTGTGCCATCTTGGGGAGGCTATGATTTCAAGGAAGGATCACAGACCCTCTTCAAAGTTATATTAAGTTCTCAATCTGTTTTCAGCTCCCAGTTTGTAAGTCAGCTGAGAGAGAGTGGTCCCATGTGGTAGAAACAGGGCCTCATGCCTCAGTGTAGGTTTCTAGGACCCCACTATCTGTTCAAAGCCACAGTGAGCCATGCAAGGTAGAATTTTACCAGATCTAGGGACATACTTTGGTGCTGAATTCTAATTTTATGCTAATGCCTCTCTTGGGGAAGGAGATATACAACCTTTGAACCTAGCTTTCATTTGAGAATATGCTCAAAGACACTAGCATTCCTGGTTCTTGAATTAAATTCCATTCAGCACTTCCCATATCACTAGCAGTGGGGAGCATGTGCCCCGATCACTTAGTTGCTTTCACTCCCACCCTCCCAGTATTCCTTTAACAAATATTACCAGGTGATTGCTGCAGGCTGGGTATTTACTACTAGCTATGGTGATGGGTAAAACAGATTTGGTTGCTGCCCTCGGGGAGCTTACAACTGAGCAAAGAAGACAGCAGTAAATGAATAACACACGAATAAAATTCTAACTGTGATCAGTACAGGACACCTACACCATTGAATTAGTTAGGGCCAATAACCCACTTCCAAATCTCTGCTTCTTAGCATAATAATGGTTTCTTTTCTCTCTTAGGTCACAGGCCACTGTGGCTGGACAGTGGGGACTGGGGCTGGTATGGAGATGATAGGACCTGGGATCCATTCAGTCTTTTAAGTGCCCAGACTCTCCATTTGTCCATGTGGCCATTTCTAGGGCCTCCTCCCTTATTCAGCAGGCAGACAGCATACAGGCAGTTGGAGGGGAAGGCTCTATGGGCAGGTCTGCCAATGAAACACACCACTGTATTTATAGCATAAGTGCAAGGGAACCTGAGCATGGACCAGCTAGGTGTCCACAAGAGTCTTGAATTGTTCTCTGCCTCAAAGAAGAAGTAGAGAATAGGCTGGTCAAGTACAGTGTCACCCAAGAAGTGACTTGGGTTAGAAATGCAGGCTCTGGCATCAGCCTTCCTGGGTCTCCTCCTAGCTCTGCCACTTGCCAGCTTGGATTTAATGATCCGGGCTCTCCATGTCTTGCTCTTGTCAGCTATAAAACATGGATGACAATACCAGAGCACTGTTTTGTGAGCAGTAAAATGAAATAATTGAGGCACTCTATAAATAACAACACAGGGTCTGATCAGTTTATTCCAAGCACATTATTACAGTTAAATTATTATTGGGATTGTCATGAGTGACCAAGGCAAGACCGGACAGAATTAGAATTTGGAATCAGAGAGACAGAAAATGCTACTGTTTCTTGGTTACTTTATGTCCACTCCTATGTCACTGTGATAGTTCACCTGGTCCTTTGCTTACCAGCACTGGTCAACGATGTCTTCCCTTCCCTTTACCTGGTTATATCAGGCTCCCCACGCCTGCCTCCTAACCAGGACTCTGACAGGGTAGATGTGTGGTGTTCATTTTTACTCACATTTTGCAAATAGCTATTGTGGCTTTTCTCTCTTATAAAATGATAGGTTCAGGGGCGCCTGGGTGGCTCAGTGGGTTAAAGCCTCTGCCTTCGGCTCAGGTCATGATCCCAGGGTCCTGGGATCGAGCCCCACGATGGGCTCTCTGCTCAGCAGGGAGCCTACTTCCCCTCCTATCTCTCTGCCTGCCTTTCTGCCTACTTGTGATCTCTGTCTATCAAATAAATAAAATCTTTTAAAAAATAAAAAAATAATAATAAAATGATAGATTCAACTAACTTTTCTCCAAGGTTTCTTTTAGTTCTAACAACCTATGTATAGTTTTAATGGAAAAAATGAAACCTTATTATGACTGCCTGAATCCCAGTTCTCTTTGGCAGGAGAAATCTTGAATTGGCGGGTATTTGCACTTATTGGTACTTATAGTCAAGGCAGACAGTTGCAGTTAAGGAGCAGAATCACTGCTCAGTATGGCGGAACAACCAGCAGACCCTCATGTCCTCAGTCTGAAATGTTTAAAGGGGAATCAGCATTTTAGATAGTCCACACAGATTAAGCTGTATGTTTGAGTTATTTTCACCTCTCTAAAGTCGAGTTCAAGAGGTATAAATACTTGTTGTAAGGATCTATTATGATCCAGACAAAGTACCTGGCGCATAGTAAGCACTGAGTTCTCCCTACTTGTTGTTAGCTATAGTGATAGTTTACATACAGATTTGACTGACATTTATTGGTTCTGTTATGCCAGGTCTTGTGCTGGCTGAGAAGGACACAATGGTGAACCCAAACACTGCCCTTACCCTCACTGAACTTGCTACTTTGTGGGGGTGGGGGGTGGCAGATGGTAATCAAATGCTCACTCACATACCATATCACACTACATTTGTGACAATGAATAATGCTCTAAGTCCATTATATGGTAATTTCACCAAAATGGGAAATGAGGAATGGCTTCTTTGAAGAAGTGATCTGGGAGCTGAGGACTGAAGGATTGAGTAGGAGCTTGTCTAGGCAAGGGGAATCTATCAGAGGGAGCTAAATGTGCTCAAAGAACTCAGATATGCATAAGCCTTTGAAGAAAGCTAAGGGGATCATGGCATGTGCGATGAGGCCAATAAAACGTGTCTTGAAGGCCACAATTAGAAGTATGATATTTTGCTGAAGAACAATGAAAACACACTCATGTGTTGGTTTTAAGTGGACAAAAGTGGAGTTCCTAGAATAGACTTGCCTTTTGAAACTTTTCTGTATCTGGTGAGGGGAACTGAGCAGATAGATGTGCACTGACCTGCACAGGGATTCTTCTAGAGTCTAGGGTCTCATGGGAAATGAAGAGAACTCACTCTCTAGGGATAAAGATGGAGAGTGAGGAAAGCAGGTGACCAGTATAGGTATTCAGAAGGTAAAATTAACAGAATTTGGAGATAGATTAGATAGGGAAGGACAATATGCAGGGTGACTCTCCAAGGATTCTTGTTTCCTCAACTGTGTGGATAGCTGTACCATTCACCGGGACAGGGTCGGATCCAGACAGATCGTAAATTAATTTTGAAGTTTGGGGATATATTTTATAATTATTTTAAAATAAAAACTAGAATGGCAATATTTGTCAATTCAAAAAAAAATAACATTGAAAGAGGAGAGAAAAAGGAGATAAATTACTATCTATTCATCATCTCCTGTTTTGAGTGCTTTTAATTTATCTCCATTTATCTTTCTAGAAGCTTCTAAGACACTCTCTTCATTGATTGAATCAGAAAAAGTTTCCGAAAGACCTGGTGACTTGCCTAAAAATACAAAATGAAAGACAAGGAAAATATGTGTTGGGTCTCAGATTTATATGAGATGAAAATCTACTACAAGCTTTCCACCACAAAAATCTTTCCTCTGTGCCTACTTTATGTTGCATTCCAACCCTGGGAGAATTTACAGGAAGATGTGAATGTAAATCTTGATGATAGTTATAATTTCACAGTGGAGATTCAAGCAAAATGCCTGGATCTAAAGAAGTTGTGAGATTTCTCTGTGCCTTCTGGAGAAGAGAAACCCTGAGCTGGGTCAGAGGAAGAGATACAATGGAGAGATTCCTTAAATGGAGAGAGAGAAGAAGGAGAGTATGCAAAGACATGTTAGAGCTACTAGAATTCCTGGCCATCTTTAGAGATCCAAGTTTGCTCATGAAAACAGTAACCAAAAATCATATTAAACATACTTGATAACAGTAGGAGACATAAGCTCATTAACCATCTTCAAATAGTTTATAATTACTATAACTAAAAATAATTCTGAATGAGGGCCTAAATATGTAAAGTTTCTTTTTGTTCCCTTAATCTAGCCATTTACAAATAAGACAGCTCTTTTTATAACCGAGCGTAACCTCAAAGAGCCATAGAGTCCAGTGAGGAGGGAAACAATCCATAGAAATAAGCAGGATCTATAATTAATGATTGGTGTTTTGAACCCCTTGTAGCTCTTCTTTTTTTCCCCCCTCCTGGGGAAGGTGAGGGAAATACATGAAAATTAACGTAAGTACTGCAATTAGTGAAGGTATTTTTACAGATCCACTGAAACTTGTACAAGGAACTGGTTAAGTGTGTTTGCCTCTGAGAAGCTGGCTGCAAGAATGGAAAGGAAACTATCTTTTTGTAGTATATAATTATGAACCTCTTGAATTTTTAAAAAATATGTAACTAAATACCTTTTAGTGTTCTGAAAGCCACAAAGATATAAATAGAAAGTTGTGGACTCAGACCCTTAACACCTGAGCCCCAGTTTCCTCATTCACCAAGTCCAGGCACTAATTCTTACCTTGACTGGTTTATAATGAGGATTAGAGATGTTGTATACTTAATGCCTGGCATTCAGTGGATATTCAATAACAAGAACTATATTATTGAAGAGTAAAAGTCTCTTTTTGATACGTCGTAGCTAATTTTTTTTTTTTTTTGTGGCTCAGTTTTAGGTCCAAAGCAGTTTCATAAGTAAAAATATTAACCTGGTAGTCAAAAAAGAAAAAAAGATGTGAAGGCCTCCAGCACTGATAGAATGCTTGTGTGCCATAGGAGAATTCCACAATTCTAGCTACAGTACCCTAAAGGGAGGGAAGAGGATAGTAATAAACAACAACAACAACAATGAATTAATTACTCTTATGCTCAGAAAGCTTATCCAATCCAGGTCCAAGCTAACTTCATCTTTGTCTTGTTTATTTCTTTTTCTTTTAAGATTTTATTTATTTGACAGAGATCACAAGTAGGCAGAGAGGCAGGCAGAGAGCGAGGGAAGCAGGCTCCCTGCTGAAGAGAGAATATTAGGCAGAGGATATGACTCGGGATTCGATCCCAGGACTCTGGGACCATGACTTGAGCCGAAAGCAGAGGCTTTAACCCACTGAGCCACCCAGGCACCCCTGTCTTGTATATTTCTTAAGAGAATTTGAGTTTTATCTGTTTCAGTGGATTGCATTGCCTAAATGTTACTAACATAGCCTGGGCATTAAACTATTATCATTTTCAAGTTCTGGATTAAGAAACTAATTATAAGGCTTAAATAGTTAAATCCTGGCTGCCAAGTCTTATGAATATTATAGTGGCTGAATAATTGTTCGATCTGTTGACATGGTAACTGTTATGTTAAAGCAATCTGTGAGGTTGTATTCAATCTTCTGAGCGGTCTTTAAGAATTGTGTTCAGAAATGGCCATGGAAATCTGGGAAGCTTGTTATTGAAAGCATGACCAACAACATGGTTAATTTTCTTCAGAGATGTCAATTAACCCTAATAAAATTATTTGGGTGCTTTTTTTTTGTTTAGTCAAACATCACAAAATAATTGAGCTCTGAACAAATGGCTTATTATAGAAATGTGCAGGTTGGCAAGAAAGATTGGAGAGTGCATTTTAATAATGCATATATATTAAAAGTTACTTTTTTTCATTATAATGGGCAATTATTGAGGGGCCTGGCACTCCGGGCATGGTTAGGATCTGTGGCCCTTACAGAACTGCTTGGTTTCTCATCACACAGAAAATCAGGTGCCCTGACAGAGGGGAACATGTAGAGGTTTGAAAGGAAGGGAAAGTGCTGTTTATCACCTATCAGGTCTGGGAAGGACAAAACCCAAGGTTTGTGACCCACATTTATGTCCAGGATCTTCAGAAATCTCTTTACAATTGTAATTTAAGCCACTATTTCAAACCTCTGGCTGCAGAGAAGAATCATATGGGGAGCTTTTAAAACCTACTGATGTACAGGCCCTGAACAATTAAATCAGAACTCTTCTGGCTAGGGCCTTGACATGGGTACGTTTCAAAAACTCCCAACATGTCCTGGGCAGAGAACTATGGCTTTGAGCCATCAGTCAGTCTACAGAATTATTTTGCAACTTCTCTGCAAAGGTGAGTCAACATAAAGGATTAGATGATCAAATCTGATTTCCACACATCGTGATTTTACCCATTGTATTAGTCAGCTCGGGTTGCTGTAACAGAATACCACACACTCGGTGGCTTTAATCTCAGAAATTTTTACCTCACAGATATGGAGGCTGAAAGTCCAAGATCAAGGAGCCAGCAGGCTTGGTGTCTGATGAGACTTCTCTTCCTGGACTGCATATCCCACTTCCTTGCTGTATGTGCACACACTTCTGGTGACTCCTCATTACTACAAGGACACTGATCCTGTCAGATTAGGGCCCCATACTTACGATTTTATCCAACCTTAATAATCTCTTTTAGGACCCCATCTCAAAATAGAGTTGCATGGTGGGGGGGTTGATAGGGCTTTAACTTAAAAATTTGGGGAAGAACATTATTCAGTCCATAAAACCCACTAACAGACTTTTTACTCCAAATTCCAGAGTTACAAATAATTGTGAGACACAAGAAGTAGGGAGAGATCTGGAAGTACCAACACTATCCCCTGGGCCCTTGCTTGCCCTCAGGTCATACTTTTTTTTTTTTATTTAAGCTTTTTTTATTTAAACATATAATGTAACCCCACCACCCTCTCCCAACCCCTCTCCCCCCACCACCACCCTCAGTTTGTTTTATGACATTAAGAGTCTCTTTTGGTTTGTCTCCCTCCCGATCCCATCTTGTTTCGTTTTTTCTTTTCCTACTACCTTAACCCCCACCCCCATTGCATCTCCACTTCCTCATATCAGGGAGATCATGTGATAGTTGTCTTTCTCCAGTTGACTTATTT